>WITN01000055.1:0-238959 GCA_015025155.1 Lactarius quietus
CAGGACCCACTAATGAGTTGTAGTGAGTCACCACACCTCCCTGGTTTGGGTGAAGTGGCTTTGAGATCTGTCAAGTGTCAATGGTATCAGGGCATAGGAATTGCCAGAACAAAGGGTTGTAATCAGTGACATACACATGTGGTAGTGGTAGTGGTGGTGGTGGGGGGGGATGAGTGATAATGGACAATAAATATTATTTGCTGTTCCTGATTCTGAGTATACTTTGTTGTCCATTTTCTCTTCATTTCTTGAGGTGGCCTTTTGAAGCCTGGTGAGTCTTGGGGTGTGTGGATGTGTGGGCCATGTTGTCTACTTTTCTCTGGCCAGAGATCTGTGTGGTTTTCAAAGAATTAGCATTGAAGGGTGATGTCCTCCTGTCCTCATTCTCTGCAACCTCCTTTAACTGGTGAGGGTGCTGCATGAGGTGATGGTGGAGATTTTGAAATGGGTTTGTTGTGTTTCAGTGGAGTTAGAGGCAGGGGTGGTGGGTCAATGTTTTCTCTGGTGATGATGTGGGTCCCTTTCCAGGCTGGTCATATTTTCTCTTGAGGTCTGATCTTGGTTGGTGTTCTCTCCTGCTCCAATTGAGTGAAAAAATCTTGCTGTGACCATTCGAGATCTTGAGTAGAAAAAGGAAAAGTGCTCCTTGATGGAGGCAGTTGAATGATTTAGGCAATTAGCCTTTACAGCTGCTATGGCAGCCCTCACCAATATGGAATGATAGCCTGGATCAAGGGTGATCCATTTTATCTTCCTAATGGAGTTTCTAGTGGAAATGGTGAGCCTGTCTTATAGCTTGCTTGCTCTGACAAACAAACTTGTTTTCTACAGAGTGACTGCTGATTGCACTTGATTTTGTGCAGAGCATAAGGTGTTGTATGATGGAATAGGTAGTTTTTTTTGACAATGATAGGTGTGGGATAGCAATGTAAAGAAGTATACTGGACTCCTCTCTCTTGTACCACCACCATGCCACCCAAACCCAAACCCCCTACCCTACCCTCCACTACTCAGCAACTAGCTGAGGTATTCCTCTCAGCCACAAAGGGAATAGAGAACATACTGTCCTTGAACCTGGAACCAGAAGAACCTATACAACAAATGATTGTCACCTTCCTTGCCAACTCCACCATTGCCAAGATACACAGGGCTGCCCAAACCCCTACCCCCTATGCATCCACCCCTTCCAGTCTACTTGAAGATGTGAAATCCATCAAGTCCACACTTGCTGCACTGCAAAAAGTGATCTTCTCTGGCACCCAAGCCAGCAAACCATCCCAAGGCAAAACTCTGGACAATGCACCCTCTGCACCCCCACCAAGGGCAAAGGGCAAGACACAAGCACTCTCATTTGCTAATGCTGCTGCATCACCACCATGTCCAAGCATCGTGGTCAGCCTTAGCTACTGTAAATGGGACAAAGGAAGGCTGTCACTGGCTGAAATTTGCTCTGTGATCAACCAGGCCCTGGAAGACTCCAGTATTGATTAAGTCTGTATATCTGCTGCTAGGTAGACTGTGAGGGATAATGTGATCCTAACTGGCAGTCCTAATACCATGGCCCAGCACCTACAACAAGCCATGCCCACTATCAGTCAAAGCCTCATCGAGAACTTTTCCTTCCCCCTTCCCAACATGAGACCAAATGTAAAATGGTTCAAACTCCTAATCAACAGCATCCCAACAGGAGTCACCACAGAAAGCAGAGCCAAGACACCAGATGAGTGCCACGCAGCACTAGTCTTGGACAATCCCTCATATGCAGCCCTCAATATCACCTGTAAACCCAGCTGGGTACACAACACCTATTCATACTCAGAAGATGCTGTATCCCCACTCATAGTAGTGTTTGAAGACCCAGATGGTTCCCTGGCATGTGGACTACTGACTAAGAAAGTACTATATGTGTTCAGACATTGTGCCACCTTGAGAAAGTGGAAGCAACGACCCACAACTACGCCCCCCCATCCTGATCATGCTAACATCACCCAACACCTCAAATAAGCCAGACATTGGCAAACTCATCCTGAAATCAGCTGAAGATCCCCCACATGCTCCCTGTAGTGAAGGGCCCAAAGCCTCCAAGGACACGAAGGGTGACAATCCTAAGCAGAAAGATGGAGGAGGGAAGGTAAAAGACAGACCAACTTGTACACCATGCTGACCATGCACCACAACCTAAAGCCTAAACTGACCTTTTGCCACTATTGACAAATTGTGATCTTAAACCCAATGCTTGGCACTGCACAATGCTGGCTACCCAGCTGGGGGAGATGTTTTTCCAGAGGAGAACCAAAGCTTCTGTTCATTAGTATTACACATAGTTCTTGTAGGTAATGTGCTACGCTGACCCAGAAAAGGAATCAGATCATGGGGTTTTAAATAACAAGTTGTCACTCACAACATAAACAATACAGGTGGTAGGAAATATTTATAATGCAAAATGTGCAGATGAATGTAAATAATATATGTGCAAAGTAGAATGGGAAAATATGTACGAGAACGTGTGGTATGGATAGTTCAAAGTTTTGACATGATCCAATTACATTTCCACACTTGGAAGGAGGGAGAAAATGAGACTTTCGTCAGTGGATTGTGAGACGAGGACTCACCGGGTACTCACCAAAATTCAGTAGCATGTTGACCCACCCTTTGCCTTCAATACATCACATACTCGGTTGGGCAAACTCTTGTACAGCCTGTCAATATAGTTCTGATCGATTTTCTCCCATTCCTCTAACAAAGCAGAGCACAACTGGTCGAGATTGGTTGGCAAAGGGTCCCGAGCACATACCATTCAGTCCAGGTGATCCCAAAGATTCTCGATGATGTTCATATCAGGGGAATTAGGGCACCATGGCAAGACATCGATGTCCTCAAGCTGGAACCATCCTGTTGCATGCTTGGAGGTGTGCTTTAGGTCATGGTCATATTGGAAATAAATGTTGTTGTGGTCCAGATTATGGTCATCAAGGGTGCCCAGGAGGTTTTCAGAGAGGATATCAATGTACATGAACCTGTCCATGATACCATGGATACAATGAAGAATGCCAACACCATGGCAAGTGATACACCCCCATACCATCATGCTGCCACCACTGTGTTTCAGTTTCTTCTTTGTGTATCTGGTATCATTAGCGTGCCATGGCTCTCTCCAACACCACTGGCGACCATCTGAGCCAAAGAGATTGAATTTTGACTCATCAGAGAACACTACTGCCCCCCAATTCTCATCCTCCCAATAGCAGTGACTCTCTGCCCAGTCTACCCACTTTTTCTTCTGCTTTCTGGTCAAGAGAGGTTTGGACTGATGTGTGTATGCCTTCAGGCCACATTTCTAAAGTGAATTTCAGATGGTATTGACATGGAGATGGGGGAAGAAGGTGTGCTGGATGTTGGTTGCATTCTTGCAGTGGTTAGATGACAGCATTTGACAGGCTAGATCCACATCCCTCTTGCTCATTTTGCATTGCTGACCCTTCTTCTTCCCTTTGACAGTGAAATCACTGGTCTTGTCATACTGGTTGGTGATGTGAGAGACTGTAGAAGGGGAAATGTTCTCCTTGCTTGCTATCTGTCTTGTTGTCATCCCAAATGACTTCCTCATGACTATGGCAGCCTTTTGAGCTGGCGTGGTGTCTGCCAGAGGCTGGCAAGGCATTGTTGTGTATTGGTTTCGTGTGCAACGTGTCTCAATGGTGGTCGAAAAAGTGAAAAATTGTTGGCTGTCTAAATGTGGAAATGAAATCAGATCACCATTGCGATGTGCAACCACATTTTCTCAACATCAACAACATAGCCAACTCTCACATTTTGGATGGTTTTACTACTACCTATTATCTATATTTTATCTCATACAAAAGTCTGCTAACAAGTCTCCATTGCTGAGCTACAACGTCCACCATCCGTGAAAACCTGTGATCCGATTCCTTTTCGGGGTCAGTGTATGTAGGGCTGACTGCCCAAGGTGCACATAAATTGAATTTAAATTTAAAAAAAAGAAGTATACTAGTTCCCACATTCACTAATTTGCTATGCCATGATTTCATGTTGGTGATTACCAAGAAAGGAAGTCCAAACAAACCATTCACTTTCACTTTTATATATATGCCACTTTCACTGAACTTGACAGACCTGGCATCAGCAGGTCTTGCTATTATGTTGAACAAGACACCTCACAAAAAGAAGAAAGTGTAAACAATGTTCTTGCAAAGGTGTGTCAACCTTTCCTCTTCATTCTTTCCATGTTTTATATATAAAGATAAGGAAATAAACATTTTAGGAGATGTTTACAGGGTTTGTCTCCCCTTCTCAAACAGTTTCCTCATTTACACCATTTAGAGCAAGCAGTTCTGTTGTTGGTGGACACTGATTTAGAGGTGTGCAAGGAGCATGTTCATATCTCTGATTTGGGCATGGCTGCATGGTCATATCCATCAATTGCAAGAATGTCTCCTTCATCATCCATGGCTGTCAATTTCTCATCAGAGGTGACTGCTACAATTACATAGTCATTCATGGCCACATGCATTCCAGTGCAAAATGAAACAATCCTGTTCAGCACCTGCCTCCTCTTCTTGGTGTTGCTGGTTTCTCTGGCTTACTTGACAAATTTGAACAGTATGTACCACCAAACTTAAGCAAAACTCTTATGTGTGTCATCATTGCACTCAATGAACTCATGTATATTCACAAAGCCAACACTCACCAGGACTCTCCTCATAGAAAACAGCCACCCCCCACTAACACAGATGTGCAGAAAATTTTAAATGCACCCTGAACACCTCACAATCCACTTTATATCCTTCCTCTTTGCAAGTGCACTAGGCAAATGCAAAGCAGACAATTCTGAAAATGAGGTGGAAGATTCTGTTCTTTCTGATGACAAAAATGGAAATACATACTTCAAATGACATCTGTTCTTCCTCACCTTGTCACAAATGCTTGCAAAACATTGTTCTCTTCCTTGGCTGGTCTTTGAACTTATATGCTTTGTACCTTCTTACTGATTCACACTTTAATGACCTCTTCTCAATACAATGACTTGTTTGCAACCACACCATCCAAAAATCTTGCATCTCCACCTGACAGTACCTGACAGTACCTGAACCTCACTTTTTCCCTTCCTAGAGTGCACCCACCCTCCACACTCAGCAAGAAACCATTGTGCATATGCAACCCTCTGTGATTGCTGCAGTGAATGTGCTTTATGAACATGCAGCTCCACACTTTGCAAAAGTTTCATTGATGACAAAACCACACTTGATGGCACCCCTATTCAATTGAAGCACTATCCACCTCCTCAAAATGGTATCATTTTGCCTACTGTCTCCTGCTCACTAGCAACATCTCTGCAGACTTTGCAATAAATTTTTTACATGAGTTCAGTACTTCTCTTGCAAACATCTTCCAATGACTTTACATTGTCAGATGGCAGCTTCCCCCCTGGGCCCCCCACCCACTCTTGGCATGATTGCACCACTGTTTCCAAACTGAGTTCTGCCACATACAGGTCTCCTCCTTTATGTGTGCACCCCTATGTCAACCCCACTGCTCCATATTCCCAACCTGAAATTGGTCACCCCTGCCCCATGTCCTTGTAACAAACAAGCCACTCTTCACTGTTCAAATTTGTGACTTCCTACATCTAATGTAAATGATGAAGTCTTCCTTTCCTTGTGTTTTTGTTGCCCCTCTCACCAAGTAACAATGACCTCTGTTTATCAAGGACTTGCATATGTGTCTGCATGTATGGTTCTATGCAACTCTCACAAAATTCCAGAAGCATGCCCTTACATACTTTTTGATGCAACACTGCATGGTGCACTCAACTGTGCACACAACTGGTTGTTTGTAGCTTTCACTACAACCTGTGTTGCCTGGACAAAGAACTACTTGCAGGACCATATGACATTTTTGCAAAGGTTGCTTGTTTATTTGTGACCCATCCCCCTGCTCACATTCTCTCTTACTTAGGTCTTTCTCTTTCAACCCAACATCCATGAATGCAGTCTGTAACATTTGAAAGAGAGTTTGATCTCATCAGCAATATCATCCATGTCAGTGTACATTTTTACACCTCTCTATTTTGCTAACAACTCCCTCTTACAAATTGTAGATGCTTCCTCTACCACCTGGCTACATGCTCACCCCTCCCTCTTTCACCTTCCCCACATGCTTTATAATATCTGGTAGAGTAAGTACTATTGAGCAAGACTTGTGCACTTTCTCTATCAACATTGCCCAGATTGTGTGCAGGTCATCAGCATGCATGCACCTACATGTTTGTGCCTCTGTTAGAGTGTGACCACTGTGGCCTCCCTGAGCACACATTCTCCCTGCAAATAACAGCATTGTTTTGTTCACAGGCATCCTTCTCCACAAAGAATCACACATTGCCATTGTCATGGTTGATGACATCACCTATCTACCCTGACCTTCCAAGCTCACAACAAGAATACTACTCCATGCCCAGGAAAATGTGACAAACATGATAGTATACATTTCCTTTGGTATTGTTCCAATTCATGCCTCACCTTTCTCTACTGGGCTTTGTATGAATTAAAATTGTAATATGTGATACCTGTCATCCCAAGCCATGCAGGATAAAAAAGGGAAGGAGCCATGCCTCTCATACCACCATGAGAAGGCATCCTTGACATCCTCCATGTCAGTTGAAAGATACAGCTCAAGTTTGTCATGGAGGTCAGGTGAAGCCAGGGAAAGATCAGGAAGATTGTCAAAGATGTTATATATAAAGATGAAATTGACAGTGAAGGGAGTAAGTCACTAAAGCATGGAGAAGAAAATAGTGATTTGCTGGCCCAGTTTGGCCTGAAAGCCATGGCTATGGATTGGCATTTGGTGGCTCAGGCTTCATTGGATTCATGACTGGAGCTGGCCTCCCAGATTTTGGGAGCTTTGGCCAGCTTTGGCTTTTGAGGCTACAGCTTAGGGCTTTTGTAACAAGAAAGGAAATTAATGTCCAAGAAATTTAACAAGATACAAAGTAGCTAAACATTGAGTACTAATGAACATGGTGTTTCCTCCTCATCCCTAAGGCCCTCAACCAGTTGGTCCCAAGACCAATCCTCCCCATCCTGGACAACCTCAGTTGCATTGCCTTCATGATTGATTGGGTCTTCATCTCCAAGGTCAAGGCTTGCTTCATCTTGTGTAGTGCTGACAACTTCTTGAAATAGAAGGTCTTGATGGATGAAGCTTTTGAGGCACTGGAGTACCTCAATGATGTTGCCTTCAAGCTGATTGTGGCGCTTGCTGATTGTGATGCCAGCAGCAGAGAAGGTGCTCTCACTGGAAACTGACAATGCCATGATGGCAAGGTAGTTGCAAGCAAGAGAGCACTAGGTCAGATAATGCTGGCCATGAATCTGTAGAACTGTGTCCATAGTGGATAAGTTTGAACAGGAATAAAGGATACATACTCCCCACCAACAAACGATTCCCATGCCCTCATGAATGACTTCCTGTGTACTCAAATATAGGTTCCATTCACCAAGCCATGGAGGCTTCCTGGGATCAGCAACTTCATTGCAATTGTCATTGCTTTCAGTGTCAGTGTCATCAATGTCAAGCAGTCCATCTTGGTGTGTGTGGTGCTCTTGCAGACATGAGTGGGCACAGGTTCCGTTTGCTGATGGAGGTTGTTGTACCATTGCACAAACTGAATACATTAGTAGTATGAAATCAACCAAAATAATATAGCATACATACCTGTTCATGGACAGTGTCCTCTACTTCTGAGACAAGGTCCAGATTCCACAGTTTCCTGAAGTGGTTCATTTTTGATGCCAGATTGAGCACTCCCACAAGATATTAGCCAAGTATGGTAGAGATTCAAAAAGGAGTCTTACCCATGGCAATGATATGCACATCAAAGCTGTTGGAACGCTAATAGTATTCATTGAGCTTAGCCAAGCCAGCCGTGAGTGCTGGCTTGAACTTTCTGTAGTGTGCCTTGTTTGAGGTCTTCTCCCACACAGCATACAACTTCTCCAACATGGGCAGCACATTGTGGAGGGTTGGTCTTGAGCTTGCTGAAAAAGGATGTTGTGCATTGTCAGCATGCTGAAGGAGCTATGTGCCACAAACCTATACCTTGGCCTGCAACAAACCCAAGAAACTCAAGACTGTGCAAAAGAACATGCACACAAACCTGGGAAGACGAAGTATTGGCCTAGTAGAACTAACCAAGATGACACATGTGAAAGGATTAGGTAATCCTCACCTTCCCATTTGAGAAAGGACCAGTCTGGAATTGGGACTTACCAAGCAGAAGATTGTTAGCAAGTCACCTGATAAGCTCCACTTATCAGGGATTAATGCCATTGGATGGTATACTTAGACACTTTCTAGCACATTCCATGCCCCCACCTGTGGATCGGAGTTAGGCCTCCCCTAAAGTATGCACAGACCAAGTATTTGGGTATATAAGCTAGTGCAATACAACAGACAGTCCCTCAGACTGTCCACTTGTGACATCCACACTTGTACCATTCCCTGTACACTGTGCAACTTCCCACCATTGGGTTGTTCCACATCCTTGTCTTGTTACTTGTGGTCCAATGTCTTCTTTCACTGTTTTACCCTCTTGTTGGTCTGACATCAGCCACCCTGTTCCTTGTGATCTTAGGATTTACTGTTGCATTTAAACAGTGAGTCACTCATCACACTATGTGAGAGTGGCATTTGATACAGATAACATGAAAATTCACCTGTAGGATGTTGCTAAAGAGATGCACTTGCATCCACTCTTATCTAAAGTGAGAGCAGCGATCTTGCACCACTTCTCTGCATTCGTTTCCCTGATCCTGAGCTTGCAAATGAACTCACCCACTGCCTGTGGGACATCAGTATAGCAGTGCATGCAATTATCATACGTACCTGGCATTGAGACTCTGCATGAGTGAGCATGATGTAAGTTGAGCTCCAGCACACTTTTATGTCAAGCAACAGTTGGCATGGGCATATGTTGAGGTGCTCTTGAATGGTCTTGAAAAGCTGCTTGCATTGTGAGGAAGAGCATGCCTGTTCTGCATGTAAGAGAAGAAGGGTAAATGTTAGGACAGACATGTACCTTTATGTAGATGGCTTGGATGACACCAATCTCATCTTGGTCACCTGCCTCATCCTCAGGGACTGCATTGTCTTCAGGGTCCCCAGAATGATACTTGAACTTGCTGCATGTAGATATGACCACTTGAGTGGCCAGGTCGATGATATGTGCAAGGCATCTGCACAACAGGATGATTAGTATGAATGGTCTACTGTCAAAAGTATTTGAACATACCTGATTTGTTGACACTTAACATTGAATGAGGTGCCAGTCTTGAGGTTGTAACAATGTGCAAACTCTTGAAGCATTGTTACATTGTGTTGTCACATGTATTATGTCCAACTTGTACATGATTAGGTAGTCACCAGACACAATAGAGTACGAACACTTACCTTAGATATGATATCAAGGTGATTGCACCTTGTACAATGCCTGCCCAAGCTGTGCCCCATTGTGGGCAGTGTTAAGTTATGTGAATCCAAGAAATGCATGCTCCTCTGACCACTCTCCAAGAGTGCCCTCCTTGATCCAATGACCCATAATGGTGAAGTAGCCATCCATGTTAGCAGCTTGCCACACATTGCATGTCAAGCTGACCTTGCCAGTCACAGCAGGACTCTAAGTTGTCATTAGCACAAAAGGTAGGGTTTGAGATGTAATGTACATTGAGCTGCTCCTTCAACATAAACATCTGTTGCATGAATGCTTTGATGATGTGACCCTGTGTTTGCTTCATTGAAGGTAATTTAATTCCATGGTTTGCATGTAACGCAATGTTAACCATCCTCATAAAGGATGGTCAACAGAAAACTTGAAGTGGCTGTAAATATATCAAGTAATCAGTAGTATGATAAGGAAGTCTGGAAGAAAGACTTACAAGATCAGCATCAACAAGCCATTTGACAGCAGCCAAAGCAAACCCCTTGTCACTATAGAAAATTGGTTTATCTTCCTCCATTTCAGGCTTGAAGTGATCTGTAACCATCAACTGGATGTTCTTATTGATGACTGCATGCTTGCACTCCTTTGCATCTTCAGGTAGCATGGAATCAAAATTGTTTTGATTGCACCATTTTCTGTAGTGTCGCTAGATACAAAGTCAGAAAAATAAATGAAAGGGGGATTGAAGTAAAATGCACTGAATGTAAGGACATGGCATGGCAGTGAAGTGTCATATGCTCATTTGTTAAAATCTTGTCCTTCCTTGGACACCTGTGTCTTTGCCTATAGCATAAAGATGACAGAGAAAAGAAAGAAATCACACATATGCAGAGATTGCAGCTCATCCACACCTTGATGTGCCCAGGCACAGGAAGGACTGAAGTGAAAAAAATCTTGATGTTGGCAGTGGGGTCAGTCTTGTTGAGGTCTTCCTCATGAGGGTCAGCAGCATCATCAATGTCCATGACCTAGACATCAGTGTGCATCCCCAAGAAGTCCACGCTGTCCAATGGTCTGAGAGCCTTGGCTTTCTTCACAGGTGGTGCCTTGTCAAGGTCTGTTGATAGTGCAGATGAGGATTCTCTTGCTTGAACAGAATGATTACCAGTGCATCAAGCAATTTGAGCTGGGGCCAAACCTGATGGGCTATCAAAGGTAGAGCCTATGTCTGAGTCCAGTGACAAGGGGGCAGGTGAGGAGGTATTGGAAGGGGTTGATGCCACAGTGATGATCCCTCAACTCCTTCCATGGCTTGAAGCAGCAGTGACAGTAGCACTAGCCAAGCCTAGTGGTACTGCACTGTGATGTAGTGTGAGGGCATCAGTACTTGCATCCTCTCTGAATCTTGCTGGGGGGCAGATGGTGTGAGAGGGGCAAAAAGACATGACAATGCTGGGTTGGAAATGAGGGAAAAAGAGCTCACTTTATTCAAACTGAGCTACACATCCTGAGCCTCTACCTGCAGAGAGAAGCCTGGGATCACACATCTGATCATTGTGTGAGAATCCAGGTGAATCAAAGCAAGATCAGGTGAATCATTAAAGGATGCTGTGATGCAGGTGAATCAGTATGGTATGCAAGCAGAAATGGAGAAACACACATTTACTACAGAACACCCAGCAAAGTTTCATGGGTGACAGTGGATTTGTGCCTCCTGAGTCCTTGTCGTGTTGGACCCTCCAATTTTGTATCACCTGTTGGAGCATGGTGGAGCCAGAGCTGTGGGCTGAGCTGCTGTCCTGCCAAAATCTGGCACCAGAGACATGGGCCATTCAAAGCTGTGCTGGTGGTGTCTGTGGGAACAGCTTCCAATTGCTGACTTCCACTGGCATCCAGCTTCTAGGCCAAGCCAGCAAATCACTAGAAGAAAAGAGATGAACACTCCCTGAAATCTATGGAACCAACAGTAATCACATAATGGATAGCAGTAGCTTATTCATTTGATACTCCAGCCAACATTGGCAAATGCTTGAGATTTTTCATGTTTGATACTCTAGCCAATGTCAGCTGAAAAAGTGGGCAGTCTGCCAGCCTTATTTGATGGGAAACAATGATATAAGAGTGTGGGTGATATGCAGGATGTACAGGCAGGCCAAATGATACCCATATATGACTGGAAACCTTATATAAGACATGATATGATGAATGAGATGTGATGGATATGCAATGGTATGAGATGTAAGTCATTCAAGATAGAATATGAGTTGATGGCTATATGCACAGAGATCAATGCATATCTGAGTTATGAAATGTGAGATAGACTATACTGATGGATAGAGGCATACTGCAGGGTGGTCTGACCTGCATCTCCATCCATTGTCTGGACATGATGACTGAGACAGATATGTACCAGGCCATGGTTTTGAGTGGTTTTCCCTCTTTGCAATGATAGCTATGTATGGATCTCAATCCATTGCTCAGATGTATAAGATGAGATGGAGCATGATTATAAACTAAGACATGTATTTGAATGTCCACCCACATTACAATGAGGGATATGTGTACATCTCTATGCATTGCCTGGATGTCACATGGTGACATCATTCAAACCCTGACTCCAACACTGCACCATGAATGCTTAGATGAGCATTGGAAGAATTGCCAAGATTGTCTGGAGTTGCACTGGATGGTTGAAGAAGAAGAACCCAGGGAGGCAATCTATTACATCAATGATGAAGAAGAACAACAGGAAGATGCACTGGAGATAGCTTGATTAGTGAGTTGTGACACTCTTCCCTTCACCATGCAGAATACTGATGATAGTCAAGCAGGAGGAATGAAGTCATGTGATTAGATCACATGCAGTCCTGGGTCATGCCCTGTATCTGACCTAATCCATAAGTCATGGTACTTGGTTTTGGAGCAAGGATGGAAGTTTCCAGCTAGAATGACATCAGCCATGTGGCAGACCTAGGCTGAGGACCAGAAGTCTTGGTAGACCTGGTCTAGAACATTGACATGTGCCTTGGATGTTGGATTCCTGAGTGCTGGAGGTCTGGACAATTCCCTTTTGGGTCAATTTCTGATGGAACATTCTGATATGTCTTATCATGCACCTGTGTTGTGCCAAGTCTTGTTATCTATGATTGTGATGTCATTTGTGAGTCAACTGTTGAGTCTTATCTCTGACTCATGTGGGGCCTTCTGCCTCATGTACTGTACGTTTCATGATAAACCCCTGTGGCTTGATGGCCAATTCTCATTGGATGATTACAATATGTTTCACGTTTGGACTCAGATTCAGATTCAGAGTCATTGTGTATATAAGGCTTCTCTCTTGATAGACAAGTCCTTAGCTTAGTTGTCTTGGACATCCACCTATATTCCTCTCAGGCATAGTTCAGAGCATCTTATAGCAGAGTCATTGGTCTGTGTGACTACCTTCTCATCTTGTTGCCAACTTGTGTGTTAGGCTTTTACCTGGTTTTGCATTATAAGGGGACTCTCTGTGGTTATTTGCCCCTTTACAAGTTATTGCCTAAGTTGCAAGCTGAGCACTTGGCTTAGTGTTGATACAAGGAAAGCTCTTGAATCCAAGTTGGATCAGCATTTGTGGATAACACTACACTGGACATGGGAACTGAGACAGCATGCTTATGTACCAAGCCATGGCTTTAAGTGATCCACCCTCCCTTCAATGATAGCTATGCATGGATCTCAATGCATTGCACAGATGTATCGAATGGGATAAAGCAGCTAATGCACCATGACATGGATGTGAATGTCAATGAATACATCACTATCTATTAGCTAAACATAGGAAATGACACAGAGTATGCTCATATACCAAGCCATGGCTTTGAGTGGTACACCCTCTTTGCACTAATAGCTATGTATAGATCTCAATTCATTGCAAAAGGTACAAAATGAGAGGGAACATGGATTTGAGTGGCTTACCCTCATTACAATAAGGGCTATAAATATATCTCCCTCCATTGCCCAGACATAGGAAACAAGACAGTATGCTTATGTACCAAGCCATAGTTTTGACTGGTCCACCATCCTTGCAATGATAGCTATATGTAGATCTCAATGTATTGCACATATGTACACATTGAGATGGAGCATGATCATCTACCAAGACATGGATTTGAGTGGTCCATCCTCATTACAATGAGGGCTATGAATACATCTCCATCCATTGCCTGGACATAGGAAATGAGACAGTATGATTATGTACCAAGCCAAGGTTTCAACTGGTCTGCCATCCCTGCAATAATAGCTATATATAAATCTCAATGCATTGCACATATATACACATTGAGATGGAGCATGTTCATGTACCAAGACATGGAACTGAGTGGATCACTCTCATTGCAATGAGAGCTATGAATGCATCTCAATTAATTGCCCAGATTTAAAGAATGATGGAATGTACTTATTTACTGAGACATGGTTTTGAGTTGACTGCTTTCCTTGCATCTCATTATATATGTGTGGGCAATGGATGGATATGTATGCCTTGCTATGATAGCAAGTAGGGTGGTCCACTAGGAAGCAGGTCTTGGCACATTTGAACAATGCATTTAGATCCATACATCACTTATCATAGCATGAAGGTCAGACCACCAGACAGTATGCTTGGTATATTATCACAGTATATCTCACACACCCATATCTGAGCAATGCCTTCATCCAAGTGGGTCAGCTCATCTTACAACATTCCTTGTCATATCTGAGCATTTGATTGAGCTCTGTACATAGCTATCCATTTAACCTCTATCTCATATGGCTTCTATTTCATACAATCACATGTTCATCACATCTCATTCATCATAACATGTCTTGTGTATGTCCTCAATAGATGCAGTCTCATTACATGGTTAGATCAACTGCTCATACCTCCCAAACACTTAACACAGCACCTGTACTTTAATATGATCATTTTCAGTCATATATGGATGTTGAGTGGCCTGCCTGTACATCTTGCATACTTTGTATATCACCCAAACTCTTAAATCAATGTTTTCAGTCAAATAACAATGACACACTGCCTGCTTTTTCAGCCAACATCAGCTAGATTATTACTTCCACTCATATATGGGTGTTGGGTGGCCTGCCTGTACATCCTGCATATCACCCACACTCTTATATCATTGTTTCCCATCAAATAAGGCTGGCTGGACTGCCTGCTTTTTCAGCTGATGTTGGCTGGAGTATCAATCATGAAGATGAGAGGATAAATGGGGAACATAGGAGAGAGGCATGAAGTCACAGGCAAAGAGAACATAGAATGGCAACACAGACAGAGGCAATGGTGAAGGTGGAGATGATGGAGTTAAGAAGGTAGTGGCAATGGTGATGGTGATGGTGATGGCAATGTTAACAGAAAAGCAAGCTAGGCTGGATATTCTTAGAGGTAAACAGGTTTGGAGGAAGAAAATAAGACACCATTCATTTGAGCCAAGAATTGCAGGTTTATATACATGCAAGTTGTATTCTATGAGATTTACAACAAGTCAAATGTTTACTGAGGAAAAGAAGAGGGAACAGGGTGAAGATGTAAGAGGAGACAAACTCAGGAGTAAGACATGTTGGACAGGAACTGGTGGCATAAACAAAGACAATGGGAGAGATGATTTGGGAGAAAGACATACCCTTAAAACATCTCTAAGCTCTTTGGCTATGCCACATTCCACAAGGGACAGCTTGCCTTCATAGGTTAAAATCATGCAAGGAGTCATGCTATTGATAGCCAGGTGAAAGTCAAGCGTAAAGAGAAGCATGTCATATGTTGAGAAGTCGACACATGGCAGGGCATCATATGACTTGGGAGAGCACAGGAGTCAGGTGTCTTGTACTACTGTGGAAGGAGAATTGTTGTCAAATTTTTCACCATGTATGCAAACTTGCATAACTTGAGTCTGAAAGTCAATTTCAACTCTGCCTGAAAGTATGCAGTGTCTTACCTTGGTCAGCATCATTTGTACTGGTCAGATATTCAACTCAATTTCTTCCATCTCTTCATCTGTCAGTCCATCATGAAGGTCAACCCACCAGTTCAGTGGTGTATCGTCAACCTTGTCATCTCTGCACTCATATGCTTTCTGCTGGTCAATGTTGAGTCCCTCTGCCAAGCTGGCAAGCACCTGAGCTGCCTCATCCATCACAACACCTTTTCTTGCCTTCTGTCCATCAAATTGCTTGATTATGGCTTTCACTGTGTGTGATGCTAAGGATATGCAGAAAACATCTAGATTGGTTGAACACACCTGGAGTATCACACTCAAATCTTTGTCACATATACCAAGTCGGGTACTGATTAGAAGCTGATCAGGAATAGTCAGGAATAATTTGGAGTTGGTTGACAGTGTTCAGGGGTTGGTTGTAATTGATAACACTTGCTGTTTTAGGATGGCCCTTTGGGCTGTCCTTCACAATCTCTCAATTTCATGGTTCTTGCAGTGGTTTGAAGTTTGTGGAGTGAGTACTGGTTTGTAGTGGGCATGAAAATGATTGGGAAAATAAGTATTCAGTTTTGCTGGCTATTAGTACATTGTAAGCTACACTAACTCTTTTGGTGAAATCATATTCTGCATAGTCCATAATGGTTCTACTTACACAGCATGTACAGCATTCAGGATAGTCAATTTGTGGAGGATGATGATGGGTTTGTCAATATTGATGGAGAAGAGCTCCCCACAAGAGACATCCTGGGCTAGTTTGGGGAGTATTTCAAGAGGGTGCCTCTAATGGTTGCTTGCCAAGATAATGGCATATATGGTTATGGGAGCAGGGTGGAGAGCATGTTGAATGAATTGAATAATAAAGTAAGGTCATGTTCATTGACATTGGTCACCCCTCCTGCTGTGGTAACTGTCATGGGAATTTCAGCAACACCATGCAGCACATTGTCAAACTGTGGAATGTGATACAGCTGGAAGAGAGGGGAGTGTCATCCTTTTTTTTTCAAAGTTATAACAGTGGCATACTTGCACAATCTCTCCTAATAAAGCAAATTCAAAATTGGCATGTATGGGGCTGGGCAACTGAATGGGTGGTTGAAAAGCAACCATCTGATGTGGAATGAGTGTGTTGTACAGGAGGTGAAATGGAGAGAGATACTTTGGTGAAGATCTGGTGGTCCTGTTAGGTGAGGTGCCTTCTTTCATAGATGGTGTCACACAGGATAAGTGAGTTCACATTCCCATGGAATGTAGGGATCAACATGTCTATGGTGATTGGTGCCCATGGCTGTGCCAAGGGCCAAGAATGTTTGAAGTGCAAAATGCAAGTCACAAAAGTGCTTTCATCTTCCATGTGCAGGAGATAGAAGGTGGTGATTTTTGTGCTTAAAACATCCCCTTTTTCTATGGGAATTGTAGGACAGAGGTGTGGTTGTGTCATAAAGGGGTGAACTCCACTTACATCCAGGTCATGTGTTGTTCATATGCAAGTGTGGATGCAAGGTACAGATCAAAAGAAATGATTCATTATTTGCACACAGAAAGATAAAGTGGTACTGTCACAGACAACTTATTTTTCCTTCCCTTCTCACACTCCTATTCAATGTGGCCATCTTTCTCTATCCGTACATGTATGTCACTATTTACCGCTGACTCATCATTTCAACACACATGTTCCCCTACATGCAAGTTTTAATCCCATCTCACTCATGTGCTTACAATGTTTCAGTCTTGGCAATGCTTTGGTCATCATATCTGCTGATTTCGGCAATTCTCAACTCTAATTTGATTTCTTTCTGCCAGATCTTGGACCCAATGCCATCTTATATTGATGTGCTTCAATCTTTTGTGGAATTGTGGGTTTTTTTACCATCACAATTGAGCCATTGTTGTCTCCTTTTATAAGTATTGGGTGAGTTTGTTTTTGTCCCAATTCTTCATAAAGGTTACTTAACCATAGTGCTTCTCTTCCTGCCTCAGATAATGTGACGTATTCAGCTTCTGTGGATGACAAAGCTGTCATTGTCTGTTTCTTTGATTGCCAAGTTACATCTCCTCCAGATATGAAAACATAACCTGAAGTCGAATTATAGTCATCCACAATTGTGTAAGCTGCATCACTAAAACTGTGGACCATATTTACATCATTAATGGGAACTTTTACTGATTTATGGTAAGTTATTCCATAATCCATTGTTCCCACTAGGTATCTGAGTATTTGTTTCAGGGCACTCATATGCTGTAGTGTCGGATTAGCTGTGTAACTTGCTAATCTGTTCACTGAAAATGAGATATCGGGGCATGTAGCATTCACCAGAAATTGTAGCTCTCCAAGCAACTGAGCATAAGAATTTGAGTGATTCCCTTCCCCATTTCCTTCAGAATTTGGCTCAAGCTTTATATTGGGATCCATCAGCATTGCAACTGGTTTTGCATATTCCATTTTTTCTATTTTAAGTACACTTTCAATATATCTCTTTTGTGAGATTGTTTTGAATTTCCTGTGTGTGTTATTTCTATGCTGATTATCTTGGATGGTTCTCCCAAATCTGTTACATCCCATTTGGAACGTAAATCTTTTTTCATCTTCTCAGTCAACTCCTCTGATGTAGTGAAGAGCATTAGATCGTCAACCCACATGGTGATGACTTTGAAATCATCTTTACCTTATGTAAGCACATGGGTCAGATTGTAGGTGGTTAAACTGATGTTTTCTGAGCTTATCATTTAGCTCTAGATTCCACTCATGCCTGGATTGCTTTAATCTGTATAGCATTTTATTAGTTGACACACACGTCCAGATTTGTCATCTTGCCTTATCTTATCTTATCCTAGACCGGACTTCATCTTAATACCCTGCCTAGCTTCCCCAATCCCAATGCTTCATTATCTCCCCAGCCATTCTATTGAACAATGGCCTTATGCCCTCCTTGCACACAGGCCAAGTCCCCATAGGTATAATATATACTTTTACTTGTGCTCTATAGTTCCCTAGCTTTAGCTTTGTCAATCTACTACCCAGTTCCTCTGAGATTCACCTCTGCTTGTGCATCCCTGTCTTGTTCTTAACAGAACCTTTCTAGCTTTGGACCTTGGGCTATACCAAGTTCCCTTAGAGACTTAGGCACCTATATGTATTCTGTGAGGCCAGCTTCAATGCTGACTGCCTCAGGCAGAGACTGATTACAGGAGACCTAGACCATGTCCTGATAGTGACATGAACTCTCAATCCCTGATAAGTGTCTATTCTAATTTATACATCACTGGTGCCTTACTCACAACTTACTTCTTGATTTTCAAGCAATGTCAATCAATGTTGAATGTGTGTTCAGTCAAGGCCATCTCCTCCTCTCCCACATCTGCAGCCACCTCTCTGTCCACTCAACATACACACTCTTGTGCCTTGGCAAGTGAAGCACACTTGATCTCATCAAGGACAGTGACTTCAGGGCTTGTATTACTGGCAACAAAGTTGATAAAGATGAGGACAACATTGCACAGGGCTGGGACACTATATGTTAAATTGGGGGTGTGGCTATATTCAACCACATTTGTTATCTCCATACCATACAATTGCCAATGTGGACATGTGAAAGTCTGATTCCATCACATACCCCTACACCCATGCCTGTCATCTGCACCGTTATGTATGCTAAACCCTTGCCCACCTGTGAGACCTGCAAACAACCTGTCTAACCCTCACAACCTGTACCCATACCCATGAAAACCTGGACCCATGGTTGTGGGTAAGGTTTTGGCAGGTATGGGTATCAGTCAGTGCTGAATGACCCAAGGGTTACCCATAGTAATCCCTAGCAAAGATGGTGGTGATTAAGGCAAGATCACAGCTTAAAATAGCAGACAGATTTAGAGGGGAAGAGGACAAGACTCTGGTTATTGAATCATGAATCAAGGCTTTATATAGATCTGAGCTGTATAATACCAGATCTGAGAGTAAGTCATACCTATAGAAAGGAAGAGGGAGGAAAAACAGGGACTGAGTCAAGAGGCCATGAGGTAAATGGAAAGGAGGTGACCATATGACCATGTAAAGTGGAATAAACAAAGCTTACACTTCACCCTCTCCAAGTGGTGTGAGAGGGGGGGGAGAAAGGATGCTTGCTCACACCCCTCTTCTTCCTCTTCCTCACCACCCACCCAGCCATTTTGGAGCATCCTTCCTCTCCAATGCCCCTCTCATGCCTTACCCCCCACCCCCTTGCCATTTTAAACCCACCCCCCCTCTCATTTGTTGCATCTTCATGTTGAACTCCCTCCCTCTGAGTGGCATGGGGGAGGAAGAGAAGGGATACCACTTGGACCCCACCTCTCCCTCTTCCTCACTGCCTTGCCACTTCAGACCTATCCCCCTCCTTCACCACTTGCCCCTCACCCCCCTTGTCATGAACCTATACCTCGGCCCGTGACAAACCCATGAAACTCAAGAGTGTGCAAGGGAACATACACACAAAACCTGGGAAGCAGAATATTGGCTTAGTGGAACTAACCAAGACAACGCTTGTGAAAGGATTGGATAATCCTTACCTTCCTATTCAAGAAAGGCCCAGTCTGGAACCAGGACTTACCAAGCATAAGATGACCTAGATAGTCATCTGATGAGCAGAGCTTATCAGAGACTTACTATTGAAGGATATATTTGGAACCCTTCTGGCATGTTCCACTACCCACCTGATAAGCAGAGCTTAACTGGGATTAATGCCATTGGATGGTATACTTAGACCCTTTCTAGCACCTTCTATGGCCCCACCTGTGGATTGGAGTTGGGGCTCCCCTAAAGTATGCACAGACCATGTATTTGGGTATATAAGCTAATGCAATACAACGGACAGTCCCTCAGACTGTCCACTTGCGACATCCCTACTTGTACATTCCTGTTCACTGTGCAGCTTCCCACTATTGGGTTGTTCCACATCCTTGTCTTGTTACTTGTGGTCCATTGTCTTCTCTCCTTGTTCTACTCCCTTGTTGGTTCAACATCAGCCAATCTGCTCCTTGTGATCCTTGGTCTCTCTGTTGCATATAGACAGTGAGACACTCATCACACCCCTCTTGTTTGCTGCATTGCCATGTTGGACTCCATCCCTCCAAGAAGTGTGGGGGAGGAAGAGAAGGGATCCCACTTGGACCCCTCCTTTCCTTCTCCCTCACCACCTTTTCACTTTGGATCCTCTCCCCCACCTTCACCACTTACCCCTTTCCCCCCACCCCTTGGACTCCAACCCCTCCCATGTGTGTGTGGTCCAGGCCTCCTCAGACCCCACTCTCCCTCACATGTTCTTAGTAGAATATGTTGTTGTTGTTATAGTAATAGATGTATAGACAATTTTTTTTTTAAATGGCATCATCTTTGCCTCCATCATTGCTGTAATTGCAGTGCTGCTACTGTCACCCTTGCTCTTGCCTTGCCACTGCCATCATGCCCTTGCTGTCATCATTGCTGCCATTGTGCAGCCATCATTGATTGTCCTTGTTGTTGCTGTTGACTTGTGGCCCAGGCAGAATTGTTGCTTTGCCACAGCCAACTTGATTGGGGGATAAGGGGAGGTGGCACTGCCAGTGGCATCACCACCTTCAGCCCTGGCCCTGGGGCAATACACTCTATTGTTCTAATCATTTTTGCATTGCATTTCACTTCATCTACTATGGCTGGATTTTGCAAGAGGGCACCTTCTACCCCCAAAAGAACTCTCAAAAGATCTAGAAAAGGCAAACAGAATGAGTCTTTGAGCCTGATGATGAGGGGAGAAAGATGTGTCAGTTCTACTTGTCAGTTTATTTTATTTTATCTTTTTTTTTGAAAATTTTCACACAGCTCTTAAGAAGGTCAATCCAGCTGTCACTGTACTCAAATATCAAGCATCTACTGCCACTGGCCCTCTGCAAACCCATATTTTCAAACACCATGCAGAAGATGGGTTAAGACATATCAACAAGACAAAGTTGAGTTGAGGGGGCCACAGGGGAAAGCAGAAATGGCAAAATTTACTGGAGATCCTGTGAAGCACAAGACTGAGGTGTGGTTCCCATTTACTCAAGATAACTTTCTAGATGCTTTTGTGCAATATATTGTTGCCACTGATCAGGTTTTTATCTTTTCTTGGGATTTTATTTTATTTTGCTAAATTATCTATTGCTCTCTGGCTAACTGCAAGAGTGTTGGGAAGGTCTCACTCACCACAGATTTGTGGAGTGACCTTGACCTTCAGTTTACTAAGACTCACATTGAGAAAATGCTGATTCTTAGAGCCTCTCTTGTGAGATTTCTTCACCTTTCTGGAACTCACACTAGGAAAAGGTTAGCTGAAGCTTTTTATTTTATTATCAAGCACACCACACTGGGCTTGTAAACAAGGTAATGTTTGCTTTATTATTATTAAAAGTTAGCTTATTTATTCATTTTTAAGATTGGTTGGGTGACAACAGACAATGTTACCATGATGAATGCCTTTGAGGTTAAACTGACTCAAGAGCCCAATACTTTGTTTTCAGCTGAGGACCATCACATTAGGTATGTATTAATTTCTTTTCTTCTTTTTTCACTAACACTTCTTAGGTGTTTTGCTCACATTGTCAATCTAACCTGCATCAATCTAACCTGAAAGGAGATGCTTAGAAAAGCATCTGAGACTGAATATCACCAAGTTGAGAAGCTTAGGAGGGTTATTAATCATGTGAGTCCCTTTTTCTTTTTATGAATTGTAAGCTTATATTGTAAAAGATTTGCAGCTCATCACTGAGGCATGACCTATTCTCCAAGATCTTAAAGCTGTTAGACCCAGAAAACACTCCTTTACAGCTGATTAGAGATGTAGAAACTAGATGATCATCTACTGTCTTGATGATCAAGAAAGCAATGGTGCTAAAAGAGGTAAGTTTGTTAAAATTGATTTAATTCTGCTGCTGAGTTCCAAGTCAGGCAATTATGAAGTTTTATAAGGTGAATCAAGGCTTAGATCAAATTATATGAGCATAATTGGAATGCTCTTGAAGTATCAGTGAATTCTTATGGTATGCACATATCTCTTATTATTTAATTGAATAGATTACTTTCTTTATCACGGTCCCTTCTATTATCAACAAGCACTGTCTGGTGAGAAGACACCCAACACTTTGCAATGTAGTTTCTACATTTGAGGGCCATCTGATCTCTCTGAGGACATTGCAGAAAACCCTAGAAGATGAGGGCAATAATGTGGGGCCTATCATTAATGAAGGAATTAGTAAGCTTAAAGACTACTATTAACAGGCTGTTCAAGTCCCAGCATATTTGATGGGAGTAGGTGAGTGACTTTTTACTATGTAACCACTTATATCATATAAACAGTTCTTAACCCTGTATCAAAGCTTGCCTGGTTCCTCAATAATTATAGCTCCGATGTACTAGAAAAGTGAGAAATATCTTTATAAAGACAGTGGCTGTGATTTTCAGTCATTTTGAAACTAAAATCTTAGGTATTTGAGGCCTTTACATAGCTCACCCACAGCCCCTACTAGACCTGTGAGATCAGATGCACCCCCTCCATTCACTATACCATCTGGTGAGACAGAGACTGCCTTGGCATTTCTTGATGTTGGCCCAATGCATGGCTACAATCCACAGGCTGATTGATATCCTAAAGGGTGAAGTTGAGGAGTACCCACTAGATGAAAACTACCTTTTACCTTTGACAAAATTTAGGCATATTTCATAATAAGAGGCATTTTTTATCTACCATTTTTCATCATGTGAAATGCTAATTAGGAGATTAAATATTATTAACACAATTTTAATGCACAAGATGTTAAGAATATTGATTTCCTTTTCCATAATAATGTTAGCATTTTCAGGGCTGTCAAGGTCTTATGATAACAATATTATGACAAAATAAAAACTGTGCTGTCAACATAATATGTTTCAAAATCAAATTGACAATATTAATCACCTTATTAATATACTTAATGACCAAAAATACTGCATAAAAAACACCTTTTATTATGGAATATGCTTAAATTTTGTCAATGGTAAAATTCAGTTTTCCATTCAGTGACCTTGTTGCCCCACTTAAATGCTGATGCTCTAAAGTTCTGGCAGATGAGTAGAAGATTGTTTTGTGTTGAGGAGTGTTGATGGTAATTGGGATGACAGGATCATAGAAGACAGTGGCCAACACTTTTTAAGCTTGCTATGGACATACACTCTATTCAAGGCACTTCAGTGCCATGTGAGCATGTCCTTTCAGCCAGCAAGGAGACTGCTAGAGCCAGAAGATCACCATGGGCCCAACATCATAGAGGCAACACAAATTCTCAAGTTCATGCAAAGTAGAAAGAACTCAATTTCACTGAAGGGCTAAGGGAGAAAGATGAAGTGGAAGACTTAGAGGGAGAAGAGGCAGTCATCTCAGTTGAAGACTTAAAAAGGCTTATCTTAGGGAGATAGATGAGCAGTAGTTTGAAAGATTATCATGTTTTCTTCTATGCTCTTCATCAGACTTTTTTTTTGGGCCTGTTCAATTGCTGTCCACTGATGATTCACATGCCAATTCATGTGTCCATGCCTCAGGAATCCTATCCTATGTGGCACTTAAGGCTGGTTAAATATGTATATTGAATGCCCCTCACTGGTCTTGAGCACATGTCAATGTTTTTGCATACCATGTCATGTTCTGACATTGTTCCACCTCCAAACATGCCAAAGCAATGTAAATGCATGCATGAACACTGGAAGAACTGCCAAGATTACCCAGAAGCTCACAAATGGGTGTGGCAACAGCCAGAGTATGATGAAGAAGAAGAAGAGCAAGTATGCGCTCTCATATGGGCCCAAGCCAATGGATGGCCAGAGGCAGAAGAAGAAGATCAGGTACTGGAAGATGAAGCATTAAGAGTTGGCCAGTTAGTGAGTGGAATAATAGTCCATGCAGAACCCTCAGATACTGGTGACTGTACCACAGAAAGGATGGAGTCATATGATTAGATCATGTGCAGTCCCAGGTCATGCCCTGTATCTGACCTAAGCCATAAGTTATGGGACCTCAAGGATGGAAGGTTCTGGAAGGTTAGTTGGCATGAGGTTGGATGCAGAATTCCTGATAGCTGAAGGTCTGGACAATTCCCAGTATGGGTTAATTCTGATGGAACAGGTTCTGATGTGCTGGTATTGCGCTGAGACATTTGTTATCTTGTTATCTTGGATTGTGATGTCATTTGTGAGTCATATGGTGTTCTTTATCTCTGACTCATATGAGGCCATATACCTCATGTACTGTATGTTTCATGATAAGCCCCTGTGGCTTGATGAACGATTCCTATTGGCAGATTAGGCATATTAGGTTTGTGTTCAAGCTCAGCTTCAAAGCTGGCTTGAGGTACTATATATACTGAGCAGGTTTCACCAGTAATCATTAGCTTAGTTGTCTTGACTTCCACCTGTATTGTCACGCCACTACCAGGATGTGGTCTGTATCCTCTGTAACCAGTCTCTGCCTATGGCAGTCAGCACTGAAGTCAGCCCCACAGAGTATGTGTAGGTGCTTAAGTCTCTGAGGGAACTTGATATAGCCCAAGGTCCAAAGCTTCAAAGGTTCTGTTACAGAACAAGATGGTGATGCACAAGTAGAGGGAATCTCAGAGTAAATGGGGCAGTAGATTGATGAAGTCAAAGCTAAGGAACTACAGAGCACAAGTACAAATATATATACCTAAGGAGACTTGGTCTGTGCGCATAGAGGTCATAAAGCCATTGGTCAATATAAAATAGAATGGGTGGGGAGATAACAAGTCAATGGGGTTGGGGGAGCCAATGGGTCGGTACACTGGGGTGATAGGATAATAGAATGAAGTCCAGTCTGAGGTAAGATAAGATAAGATGACAGGGAAAGAAAAATAAGTCGTTCATGACATGACCCCCTTTCTAAGGGGCAAGTTCCACATCGCCTATGTCTTCAGTTATGGCTGTCTTGACTGCCTCTGGATGTACCACATGGAATGCCTGTACCAGCTCAGGAGCATGAACATTTAGTGATGGTTCCCAGGTGTTATCAGTGTCTGTGTATCCCTTCCACTTTACCAAATATTGCAGTTGTCGCCTGTGTCGACGTGAATCAAGTATCTTCTCCACTTCATATTCTTCTGCACCATCTACAAGATCAGGTGGTGATTGTGTGAAGTTGGGACCGTGTTCTGGGGTTTTAGTATATGGTAGAAGGAGTGACACATGGAAGACATTGTGAATCTTCCAGGTGGGAGGAATGGCAAGCTGGTAGACAACATGGGAGATGACTTTAGTGATTGGGAAGGGTCCATAGCAATGTGGTGCAAGTTTTGCAGTGGGGTGAGAGGTGTGGAGGTTCTTCACTTCTAGCCAGACTAAATCTCCTTCCTTGTACGGGGTGAATGAGGATGGAGTGGCGACTGCAAGGCATTGGGCTTTCTGAATACCTTGCTGGGCTAGTGCTCGTAACTCTTGTACTTTGAACAGGCGTGCTTCGACTGAGGGGGCTGATGATGGTGGAGTGTCTTTGGCTGGGGCACGTGGTGTGTGTCCCATGAGGAGGTCAAATGGGGTCTGATGGGTGGTCACACTTGGCCATGAGTTATGAGCAAACTGAGCAGAGGGTAGCCAGTCAACCCAGTCCGACTGTCGTCCATTACAGAAGAAGTGCAAGTACTGTTCGAGCCACTGGTTAGAGCGTTCAGACTGTCCATCAGTCTGAGGGTGGTAGGTGGTGGAGATATTTTGGGAGATTCCCAGGGAGTGGCAGAGTTGGCGAGTGAATGCTGAGGCGAAGCGAGGGTCTCTGTCAGTGATGACATGTCGAGGTAGTCCATAATGAGGGAAGATGTAGCGATGGTAGAGGGTGGCAACTCCTGGTCCGTCAATGGATTCTTTACAGGGGATAAATATCGTAGCTTTTGTACAATCATGGTCTGTAATCTAAGTATGGAATCAAAGTTATGTGAAGGGGGAAGTTTTGTAATGAAGTCCATGGTAACAGTCTCAAAGGGGAGTGCAGATGGTTCTATAGTGATGGGGAATAGTGGCGGACAAGGGCAATGAGATATGACTTTGTTTGCTTGGCAGGGTGCACATCCTTTAACGTAAGAAATAATTGTACTGCACATACCAGGCCAGAAGTAGTCACGTGAGACAAGCGCAAAAGTATTGGCAATACCTGGGTGACCTGCAGTGGGAGTGTTGTGATGTGAGGAAATTACCCCCCTCCTAAGATTGTGGTCTTCCACAACCACAAGACGCTCACTTTGCCACCAGGAATTAGTGTGGAAGGTAAGATTGTACTTGGTGACCCAGGATTGGATGGTACTTTCCTGAGCCTTCTGTGCAGCACGTACGTCGTCCTCAAGTGAGGTCATTTGGGCAACATGGGTGGACAACTGAGGCGGCAGTACTGTGATGTCTTGGTTGTCTTCCGCACTGTCATCATAATCAGGCCGTCATGACAGGGCATCAGCTCTGTTAGTAGCGCCAGGCTTGTGGATCAATTTGATATTGTATTCCCCAAGCAGAGGGATGTAGCGTGCGACACGGTGGTTGATCTTATGTGGCTGCTTGTAATATTGGAGGTTGGCGCGGTCAGTGTAGATGATGACGGGGAAGGGGGAGCCTGCTAGGAAATGAGTCCATTCTTTGAGAGCATGGATGACTGCCAGGAGCCTGCGATCGTGGATGTCATAGTTGTGCTCTGCTGAGTTGAACATTTTTGAGTGATAGGCAACCGGCCAAAGCTTGTTGTTTGTGTCGTGCTGATACAAGATGCCTCCAGTCGCAAAAGCAGAGGCATCTACTTCAACTTCAAAGGGTTTCTCTGAGTCGGGTTGTTGGAGTACGGGGATGATGTAAGAATGGAAACAAATTGGTTGATGGATGCTGTACACTCCTTGGTCCAGACAAAGGGTTGGTCCTTCTTCAGGAGGTTGGTGAGGGGACGTGCAATGTTGGCAAAGCCACGGATAAAGGGGCGTTGATAGCCAAAGACGCCTAAGATGCTACGCACCTGCTTGACATTCTTCAGGATGTGTGGCCAAGATCTAAGTCCATCAACCTTAGCTGGGTCTACACTGATGGTGTCGCCTTCAAGGATGAGACCAAGGTACTCAATTCGCCTTTGCTCGAAGAAACATTTCTCCAGTTTGAGGAATAGACTTTCCTTTCTGAGAATGTTAAGTACCTTGTGTACGATGGTGTGGTGGAGGAAGAGGTTGTCAGGAGTGGCAATGAGGATGTCATCCAAGTAAACGAATACATATCTGCGGCTGGCATCATCAAGCTGAGTATGGAAAATGGAGTTCATCATGGCTTGGAAGGTGGAGGGGGAATTTGTGAGTCCAAAGAACATGACGCGGGGTTCAAATAATCCTTCTTCAGTTTTGAATGCGGCCTTCCACTCATCTCCCTCTTTGATGCGTACATTGTTGTAACCCCAGCAGATGTCAAACTTGGTGTAGAGACGAGAGCCTCTGAGGTTTTCCATGAGTGTTTTAATGAGGGGGAGAGGGTAGGTGTTGCGAATGGTGTACTGGTTAAGCTTCCTGTAGTCTTGTACAGGTCTGAGGTGTCTGTCCTTCTTCTTGATGAAGAAGAAAGGTGAGGTGTAAGGGGATTTGGATGGTCGGATATATTGTTTGGCTAGGTATTCGTCTAAGAATTTACGCAGAGTTTCTCTTTCATCTTTAGTCAGGGGATATACAGAGCAGTCAAGTGTGGCTGGAGTGTCTGGTGTTAAGTCGATCGAGTGATCCCAGTCACGTGATGGCAGGAAGCGCTGAGACTCGGATTCGGAAAATACTGTGGCATGTCGACGGTACTCATCTGGGATTTTCTCCTTGCTCAACAACTCTTTTCCTTGGCCTGCTGTGTCTGCCCACTGCTGTGCTGAGGTGACTTTACTAATATGTTCGCTTCTCAGGTTGTTTTCACCGTTTGTTTTCTTTTGGTGAAGGGAGTCATTTTGACTCGCAAATGCGCGGTGAGCATGACTAGCCGGATTTGAAAGTCGTAATATGATCGTATCTCCTTCCTGAAAAGGTTTGTTGGTGTATGCCAGAGTCCAACGGAGGTTGAATGCTGCTGATCTGACAAGGAGGTAGGGTGATAAGGAAGGTGTCGATGTTTCTTTGGGCGAGATGGGGGTGATTTTGGACTAGGGGAGTGCAATGATGGAGGAGTCTCGAGTGCCGGTGCTCGTCGAGCGAGGAAGGTGGTGGAAAGCATGGATAGATAGAGGGGTTCAGGAGTAAGTGTTCTGCTTTTCCAGTCAATATCTGGACTGAATGTTTGGAGCCAGGGATATCCGAGGATAATACTGTCTTGTCCTAGGCTCGCGACATAGAGCGTGATTTTCATCATCTGGTTTCCTAGTCGAGCAACAAGGATGCATCTATGTGTAATATCTCTGGCTGCGTTACTAGTGCCGTCGATGTTTCGGACTTTTTGAGGGCGTTCAAGGGGAATGGTATGGAGGTGTAGTCGTTTGACTATGCTGGGATCGATGAAGTTTTTGGTTGCGCCACTATCAACAAGCGCGAATTCTTTGGCCGTTTGGTAGACTGACTGGAACTGAACTGATATTTGCAGACTGTTCTTTCGAGATATGTACATCTTGTCTACATTGCATGCACGCACCCAGGCCAACGGGTTTGTGCCTAAGAAAAATCCTCGTCGAAGAGTGCGTCCATTATCTCCTCTCTGTCCTCCGTCTTCATGGATCTGATGGTACTGAGGAAATTGGTTTTGTCAATTTTGACAGAGTTCGGAATGGTGGATGAGGTCGCAGCGTGGCTTGCGACGGCGGTGGATGGGTCAGCAACCTCAGCAACTCGAGCCGACGCATTACTGCGACAATTGACCTGGGCGCGTGTGGTGGTGCTTCCCTGAGTACAGGAGGTTTTCTTGGGACAATCACGGGACATATGCCCTTGGGCGGAGCATTGGAAGCAATGCCCCTCGGAGCGGTAACGCTGCATCTCCTTGTCAGTGAGGACAGTTCGAGCGCGATCAACATCCATAGCATCTGGGTCGCGGACAGGGGTATGGTGGGTTCTTCCTCCAGTGTTGGTTAATAGCTTATGCCATTCTTCTCTAGTCTTTCCACCTACACGCTTGGATCCCGAGTCAAGGCCGACCCAGGCCCGGATCATCACGTACTTGCATTGTTCTTTCTGGGCAGCCTTGACCCACTCGTTGAAGGTATCAGGTGGGGAGTCGCAATGGAGGATGGCGGACAGAAGGC
Organism: Lactarius quietus; assembly: GCA_015025155.1. NCBI lineage: Eukaryota > Fungi > Basidiomycota > Agaricomycetes > Russulales > Russulaceae > Lactarius > Lactarius quietus. The sequence goes on from WITN01000055.1 coordinate 29,673, forward strand.
CTCGTGAAAGGCCCCCTGAATAGAGGTCGATGGTGGCTGCTGCAGCAAGATCGTAACCTGCCTTTGCGGCAAGGTTCTTGAAGGTGGTGGTGTAAGAGTCAAGGTCGACGCCCTTCATCTGCAGGGCTTTGAGGGACTGGTAGGCATCTTGTTTTTCTGTGGCATTGGTGAAAGCTAACTTGAACTCATCGGCGAAATCGCTCCAAAGCGACTCGGCTGTCTTCGAGATGGCAGCAGTGGTGGCAGTTCCAGCCACTTTGGCATGGATAGATGTGAGCTGTGCATCGACCCAGTTGTCAACATTGGGTCTGCGAATGAATGAGAGGGCGAGGAAGGTGCGTTGGTAAGGGTTCTTCATAATGTCAGCATCCTCGTTCATGCCTTTGTAGATGTCAAATTCTCTGATGAAGCCTTTCGACTTGTCACGCAAGCCATCAAATATGGCTGGCGCGTTTCTGTTTAACTTTCCTCCGGTACTGCTAGAGGTCTTTCCGGACATGGTTGTGGTGGCTGGTGGGATGGTGATGGGAGTGGGGAGGATGGGGGTGGAAGTGATGGTGATGGGAAGTGGTGTAGGGACTTTGGTGGACGCAGATGTGAAGTGTACAGGAGCACAGGGGAGTGTCGGACTAGGAGGGTCTATGGGGATGTGGAATAGGTGCTGTGGGTCTTCAGTGCTCCAATAGCCAAGACCGATATCGTTGTTGGTGTCAACAGCGTTGTCTTTCCTGGTCCAGTGGAATCCTTGTTCTTTCTCAAGGACGTACCAAGTGTCGTTGATGAACTCAACGGGAGCGGTCTGGTTGTTGTGGGTGAGGTAGTATCCTCTGCGCTGGTCTGTGTTGTTGGTGTTCCAGGTAGCTGTGCCCTTGACGTGGGCGGGTAAGTCATCTGTTCGTCTGCATAGAACTCTAGTCCACTCTTCTCCTGGTTTGAGTTTGAGTTGTAGGCTAGCCACTTTGGCTAAGAGTAGCTTTGACTTATGTCACGCCACTACCAGGACGTGGTCTGTATCCTCTGTAACCAGTCTCTGCCTATGGCAGTCAGCACTGGAGTCAGCCCCACAGAGTACATGTAGGTGCTTAAGTCTCTGAGGGAACTTGGTATAGCCCAAGGTCCAAAGCTTCAAAGGTTCTGTTACAGAACAAGATGGTGATGCACAAGTAGAGGGAATCTCAGAGTAAACGGGGCAGTAGATTGACAAAGTCAAAGCTAAGGAACTACAGAGCACAAGTACAAATATATATACCTAAGGAGACTTGGTCTGTGCGCATAGAGGTCATAAAGCCATTGGTCAATATAAAATAGAACGGGTGGGGAGATAACAAGTCAATGGGGTTGGGGGAGCCAATGGGTCGGTACACTGGGGTGATAGGATAATAGAATGAAGTCCGGTCTGAGGTAAGATAAGATAAGATGACAGGGAAAGAAAAATAAGTCATTCATGACATGTATTCCTCTCAGGTTCAGCAGACATTCTTATAGCAGAGTCATTGGTCATTGTTATTCTTATCTCATTGCCAACTTGTGTGTTAGGCTATCACCTGGTTTGGCATTACAAGGGGACTTCCTGAGGTCATTTGCCCTTTATGAGTTATTATCAAAGTTGTAAGTCATGTGCTTGGCTTTATTTGATACAAGAAAAGCCTTTGGGTCCAAGTCAGACCAACATTCAGTGGAAATGTTACATACCAACCCAGGTCTATAGTGAACTGTTGTGGGCATCACATACTGTATAGGTAGCAATACAGACCAGAAATGTTGAAATAACTAAATAAAATTATTATTTACCTGGTTTTGGGGTTTCCAGGATTCTGGGTGTTGCACAGCAAACAGATTTATGGAGTCTCACCTTTGTGAAGGTATAGACATTGTGTAGAGTTTATAGTGTGTATGTGTAGCTCAAGTGTGTGCAGAGTGAAGCAACTTGTATTCTGTGAGGGGGTCTTCTCCCCTCATACATAGAGTAGAGGTGTCCACTGCATTTTCAGTGACACCTGATGTGAAACACCCCAGAACTCTTCAGTATCACCACATGTGACCCTGATAAGAGTTGTGCCCTCCAGATAGGAGTTGCACCCACTTTCTGTGTAATGTCATACCCTAATATGGTAAACATATTGTATATATACTACTGTAATGTCATAGCTGCTATAGATAAGATATGTATGTACTTATTATGTTGCAACACTGGGTTTCAAGAAACTAGAAATGTGGAAAAACATGTACTTCAGAAAATACTAAGTGGGCCTGTTGTCTGATCTGTCTTCAACCTCTTCTTTTGCCTAGATTGCTCAGCTTCACTGCCACTGGACTCATCAAGTGCTTCTTCCTCTTGTCATTGTTCTTCTAACTCATTATTGCTGATTCATATCACTGTATGACTACTTATCCTTAAGACTGGACTACCAGGCCATTAAGGCTGTGCTGTGATCCTGACTCATATTGTAATGACTGCTTCCCGTCTAGGCGTGAAACTACATATTTACATAGCATACTCAAATTACTAAGCTTTACTTACAGTACATAGTCTTCGACTCGCACTCGGAATAGACAGGTCTGGGATGTTTTCTTGATCTCTTCTGCTGTCTCCTTCTTGTTAGTGTCCCATGTGCGTCTCCATCCAGGCCTGCTGTCTGTGAACCCCATTCCGATATCCTTCCCATTTCCCTTCTATACCAACTTCACAGAACTTGTACTCAGCATCACATGTCACTACAACTGGAGCCCACCAACCAGTGAAGTTGAAGTTTTTTCACCAGCCATCCAGTCCACAACTTGCATTTTATCACTCATTGTTGCCTTGCCACCCCACCCGCCCCCCTTTCGTCACCCGAAAAAGTAGCCCAGCCATTTTTCTGCCCGTCACGTAGCCAGCCAGCCAGCCCACCTCACGTTTCTTACGATCCCCCCGCCACAGTCGCAAAGCATGTATTTCAGTTCATATCCGTTCATGGGCCCCATGGGCATGCCAATCCCCCATTTCGAAGCAGACACGCCGCAAAACTGAGCTATGCTAGAGGACCTGCAATTTTTTGTAGAGTGCTCTTCCTGAAGCCTCATGTGTTGTGAAGATGACGTGCTACAGTACTACAAGCAGTTCCTGGCCCGCAGCAAACCAATGTCTCTCAACGGCTACCTGACAGATGAAGAGCGCGACACAGCTTTCTGGGCCGGATTTCACCCCAACGACCGCAGTACGCTCTGCCCACACCTGCTTAACTACCCCCTCCATTTTGCAGATGTTTTTTCGAGTGCACGCATAGCCTTTACATGGGAGATCCCCTGGCTTCAGGAGCCACAATTTGAAGTCTCAAACACAAGAGATGAGCCAGCTGACTTCCTTGAGCCCACGTCCATGCCCCTTCCCACTCCAATCCATTCCACTGCCACCCTTCCCTCTCCCATAAGCTCTCCCGAAGTTTGCTGCCCTGTCTCCGCCCCTCCTGCTCCACGTTTCAAAGACCCGGGTGAGGGTGACCTGCATTCACACCAAGTCGACCGTGGCCTCCTCATCAGCACGCAGCATGGCTCCCATGCCTGTGAAACGTTACAGCCTTTGCCTTCCCCGCCGCACGACCCTCCTCCGAGTTCTACTCATTCACCGTCACTGTTTCTGCCTGCGCCATTGCCATTGCTGCCCAAGTTATCTCTTTTGCCTTTGCCCTCGCCCATTCTGCCCATCCGTCCGTCTCCGTTGCCTGAGCTCCCAGATACTCCGTCCTTTTCGTTTTCTGACATCATACCTCCGTCGCGCCTGCCATCACCATCCATCTCGTCGCCTATCCCGTCGCTCTCGCCCCCATTGCTCGTTTGTACCATGTCGTCACCCCATTCACTGTTGCTGCTCAAGCCCCTGCCTGCGCTTTCGCCCTTTTCTCTGCTGATCGCTCGCTCATCGTCGCTTGTGCCATTTTGCTTATCTCGTCCGTCACACCTCTGTCACCTGTTCACGCCCCGTCGCTGTCGCCTTCACTTTCTCACCTTGTACCCCCACTCGCCCATTCACCACGGCCATCTGACTTACTGCCTAGCGTGCCGCCCTCGTCGCTGCTGCCTGCCACTGCCACATCACCACCAACTCCCAATGTGCTGTTCACACTCCCATCACAGCCTTTCAAATGCGCGCTCATTCTGCCTTTCGACCCCCTTTCGCCCTTTCCATCCCCCCCTCTGTCGTATACCAGTCCCATCTCCTTACCCTTGCCGCCGCCTTGACCACCTGACTCCATGCCAGTAAGCCCAGTCGAATCACAACCACCAACACTTTGCAACTTCCCTCCACCACTTGTCCCTCCACTCTCGACGCCGCCTCGACCACCCAACATCACCCCAAGCAGCTTAAATGAACCACGACCACCCATCCCACTTACAAAGGCCGCCAATGCCGTCACCGTGAAATGCGAGGAGGCAAAGTCAAGACTGCGGCAGCAGGTCAAGTATCGAGACCACCAGCACCACCAGCGTCGGCCCTACCACCAACACCAAAACCCCTTCGCACCACCTCACTCCCGCAGCCTCGCCTGTCATGAACCTATACCTTGGTCCATGACTTACCCATGAAACTCAAGAGTGTGCAAGGGAACGCGCACACAAACCCAGGAATACAAAGTATTGGTCTAGTAGAACTAGCCAAGACGACGCGCGTGAAAGGATTGGATAATCCTTTCCTTCCTATTCAAGAAAGGTCCAGTCCAGAACTGGGACTTACCAAGAGAAAGGTCAGATGACCTCACATGACTTGTTTGTTGATCAATCAACAAAGATCGTTGATTGATAAACAAAGTCCGTTGATTGGTAAATGAAGATTGTTGATCAATCACCTGATGAGTGGAGCTTGTCAGGGATTAATGCTATTGGACAATATACTTAGAAACCTTCTAGCACATTCCATGCTATCTTTAGAACTCTTCTAGAGTATTCCATGGGCCCACCCGTGGATCGGAGTTGGGCCTCTCCTAAAGTACGCACAGACCATGTATTCGGGTATATAAGCTGGAGAAATGTAACAGACAGTCCCTCAGACTGTCCACTTGCGACATCCCCACTTGTACCTTCTTGTCTACTGAGCAGCTTCCCACCATTGGGTTGTTCCTCATCCTTGTCTTGTTACTCGTGGTCCATTGTCTTCTCTCCCTGTTTTACTCCCTTGTTGGTTCAATGTTAGCCACCCTGTTCCTTGTGATCCTTGGTCTCTCTGTTGTGTATAAACAGTGAGACACTCATCACATCGCCCACAGCTCCTTCTGGTTCCTTGAGCAGAGAAGACCCCACCGCCGTCCGTGACTTGTGTAACGTTTCCACTTAACGTTGGTTCGACTTGAACCTGAAGGCTTTCTTCTATCACTTCTAAGCCAAGCGCACAGCTTGCAACCTAGAAATAACTTGTAAAGGGCGAATAACCACAAGGGTCCCCTTATAGTGATCCAACTTGGAGCTGACTCTCGACACAAGTGGATAATGAGAGAAGAATAGTCACAAAGACCAATGACTCTGCTATAAGAATGCTTTGCTATGCCTGAGAGGAATACAGGTGGAAGTCAAAACAACTAAGCTAACGACTACTGGCAAAACCTGCCAACTACTTATAGTACTCCAAGACAGTATCCAAACTGAGCTCGAACTATAGTAAAACACAACTCACGACCTAATCTGCCAATGAGAATTGTCCATCAAGCCACAGGGGCTTATCATGAAACATACAATACATGAGGCATACGGCCCCACATGAGTCAGAGATAAAGACAACCATATGACTCACAAATGACATCAGAACACAAGATAACAAGATAACAAGTGTCTTGGCGCAATACCAGCACATCAGAATACCTTCCATCAGAATCGACCCATACTGGGAATTGTCCAGACCTTCGGCTATCGGGAATTCCGCATCTGACCTCATGCCTACCATGGTCACATAATACAAAGCTCAACCAACGAAGTCCCATGACTTATGGCTTAGGTCAGATACAAGCCATGACCCGGGACTATCACGTGATATAATCATGTGACCTTCATACGTCCTGTGGTAGAGGGGCCAGCACTGGAGGGTTCTGCATGAACTAGCATTCCACTCACAAGCTGGGCAACCCTCAACGCTTCGTCTCCTTCAAGATAGTCTTCTTCGTCTGTTCCTTGAGCCCACACGAGAGCGTGTACCTGCTCTTCTTCTTTGTACTCTGGATCTTTGCCTACCCATTTGTGTGCTTCTGGGTAATCTTGGCAATTCTTCCAGTGTTCATGCATGCAGCGGCGTGTCTTGACGTTGTCTGAAGGCGAGACAATGTCAGTATGTGACAACTTGCCAATGCGACCTCAGCATCCAAAACAAGACGTTTGACCAAGGACGGTCAATTTTTGACCCCTGAGCGGGTGTAACGACTGCTTCCCATCTAGGCGTGAAACTACATATTTACATAGCATACTCAAATTACTAAGCTTTACTTACAGTACATAGTCTTCGACTTGCGCTCGGAATAGACAGGTCTGGGATGTTTTCTTGATCTCTTTTGCTGTCTCCTTCTTGTTAGCGTCCCGTGTACGTCTCCGTCCAGGCCTGCTGTCTGTGAACCCCATTCCAATATCCTTCCCATTTCCCTTCTATACCAACTTCACAGAACTTGTACTCAGTGTCACATGTCGCTACAATATGGTTGACCCATAGACAATGACTCATAACACCCTTTGCTATAGTATATAAGGTGTAGCCTGTACCCTCCTGTACTCTAGCTTTGTCTTCACTTCTTTCTTGTGAATCTATCTGTTCCTCTTATCTGTTCCATTGCTTGGTCACAAGACCACATCGAACTATTGAATCATTAAACCACTGAACTCTCTTGCACCCACAGTAACCCTTGACTGCCATTCATGCATCTCTTGTACCCCTGAACCATCATCACACTTGTACCCTTGTATCACTGCACCTGTGTCTTAATAACTCAAGTCGAGTAACCTATGTCCCTGCAAGGACATGACACTTCTTCTCTCTGGTTGAAGGGGGGTGGTGAGCTGATGCAAGTTTCTCTTGTGCCTTTACTTTCAGTCAGGACTGAACTTTGGCTGCCTCCTGGATGTTCTGTGCATGCAAGGCTTCTCCTTTGACTTGGGTGGAGACTTGCACTTCCTCAGCTTGAACTTCCTGGGTTGGTCACTTTGGGTATGGCTGGTCAGGTCTTCTAGAGTGACTCTGGGTCTCCTTGTCTCATGTATGGAGGCTCATGTGATGCATAGGGGTCTTGCTCAACATGGCAAAAGAAATGGTGGTAATGAAAGTAAGGGTGACATGTGTAAAATGGCTGGTTTCAATATGCCCTACTGCTGGCCAACAAGGTCATGTGAGTGCTTTCAACACAACATACTATTCCTTTTTTGATACTTGCTTTGTTCTGACTGGGCCAGTGCCACACTCAGGGGCATGCTGGCAACCATCACCATGTGCACTTGAATAAAGTGACTCACATAGTTACCTGTGTGGTTCTAGCAGACTTAGCCAAGATCATAATTCTCACTCTTGTACAGTGTGACATTGTTAGAACCTTCTGCCTCATTCAAGATGGCCTAAGACATTATGTTTGGCATGCTAACTTGCTTTGTATTGGGCTGGTGAGTTTTTCCCACCATGCTCAAGTTGTACAACTAATCTTGTTAGGTTGTGTGGATAAACTTTATACCATGGGTAACATTGGCCTATCCTTATTCTTCCACTCAGCTACAATCAGTCTTCAGTGCATGTAAGGTGCAACATGCTACCAAGAAATCTTGACAACACAGAGTCATCAATACTCACATGTGAAAACTGATGTCCTCCTCAAGACATTCAACCCATGCCTTCTGTGGGTCAATTTTGGAGTTCAACACAATGTTGCTGTATGCATGGCACCATTTTTCTGTGGCTGTTAGTTTGATAAGGTATTGGGTAGCCATTCACATGTTTTCTTCCACATGCCAACATCCATGAAATCCTCACACCAGATCTCCTCCATCAATTAATCAAAGGTGTATTTAAGAACCACCTTGTTGAATAGGTGCTTTTTTACCTACACATGACATGTGGGGAGAAGAAGTCATTGGAAATACTTGAGGACATTGATCACCAGTATGATTTCTCTTTTCTTTTTTGCATCAATTGTTATAAACTGTCTCATAGGATCTCATAACAGGCTATTCACCAAGGATGCATGCAATGCAGCAGATATCCTGCTCAAAGCAGTAGCAGACCTGGGCATGGAAATGGTGCTAGCCAAGCATGTACCAACTCACCACCACAATGTGACAAAGAAATGGTCAAGACTTGACCAAGTATTCATGTCAGAGCACACATTGGAGGCTGTTATCATCTGTGACACAATATCAGAGGAACACAGAGTTAATACAGACAATATACCAATAATAATGATCCTATACATAGAGCTGACTAAAGCCCCCATGGAGACAGCAAGAAAGTTCAGAGATGTAGATTGGAAGAAATGCTGTGCAGCTGTCAAAGAAAAACTGGCTGAAACTGGATTACTGAGATGCATAAACTCTCTTCGACAACTAGGGCTCACATGCAATAAGCTGACAAAAATATTACAGGAAGTGATTGAAGAAGAAGTCCCATGCACAGACCTAAACAGCAAATCTAAAAGATGGTGGACAAAAGAACTCACCCTCCTCTGGAGGGAGACTGAAAGGCTAGGGAGAAAGGCTTACAAGCTTCATCACTGGCCAGACCACCCTCTGCAAGAGGAGTACATGATGTCACACAAGAACTACAGCAAGAGCATATAATACTCCAAGCAGCACCACTGGTAAGACTGGCTTGAAAAGGCCATAGACCCAGACCTATGGGCAGCCCACAGGTATATATATGCACTGGCAGGTGATGGCAGTAAGACAAGGATACCCAATCTCACAGTGCAAGATGCAACCAGCACACAAAGCTGTAGCAATAACCAGGACAAGAGTCTTGCATTAGCAAAAACCTTTTTCCCAAAGAGGCTGCAGCTGAACAACAACACAGAGGAGGAAAATATGTTATCACCAGCATGCAACATGGATGCAGTCACAAGGAACCAGATCAGAAAGCACATAGCATGTCTGAGGCCATTTAAGGCCCCAGGACCAAACAGTATCCCCAACATCATACTTATCAAATGTTCTGACATTCTTTTGGACAGGCTTTGGCCAATCTATACTGCAATAGTGGACAGGGGCTGATACTATGAGCCGTGGAAAGCATTCACCATGATAGTGCTTTGCAAACTGGGCAAACCAAGATATAACACATCAAAAGCATATCATCCAATAGCTCTTCTCAACACACTCTCTACAGTATTAATGTCTATCATAGCAGGACATTTAATCATCTATTCTGAAAAATACCAACTCCTGCCACAACAACACTATGGCAAAAGGCTGGCTCAGACCACCCTGGACACTATGCACATGCTCATATACAAGATCAAAGATGCTTGGCACAAAAAGAAAGTGGTATCAGTACTTTTTCTAGATATAGAGGGAGCCTTTCCAAACACAGTCAATGAAAAGCTACTCTGCAACATGAAAAGATGCAGGGTATCTACAAAGCTAATAAAGTTTACAGAAAATCTGCTACATAATCATACCACAAAACTGAAAACAATTTCATATTGGAAGACATCCATGTCAGTAATGATATAGGATGGGGAGGCCCACTGTCATTGGTATTGTACCAATACTACAACATGGACTTACTAGACATCCCAAATTGCAAAAAAAAAGTAGCAATGGCTTATGTCAATGATGCAATATTAATTGCCACAGGTACTAACTTCATTAAGACACATGAAATACTAACTGGAATGATGACTAGAGAAGGGGGAGCGATCATTTGGTCCAATGACCACAACTCATGCTTTGAATTTAGTAAGCTGGCCCTTATGGACATTGTGCACCACAACAGCAAAAAGGAGAGGTGGCCACTCCCTCTCCTCAACACAACTCTCACACTCGCAGCAAGCACCAAATACCTAGGGGTATACTTTGACCAACACCTGAACTGGAGCACACAATGCAACTATGCAGTAGAGAAAGGTACAAAGTGGACAGCACAAATCAGATGCACAGTGGCACCAAGCTGGGGCCTCACCCCAAAGCATGCAAGGCAACTCTACATAAACATGGCCCTTCTAAGAATCTTATGTGCAGTAGATGTATGGGGAATCCACCTTAAATGTGACACAACTCCACAGACAAAAGGTAAAGTGTCAGAAGGCAATAACAAGCTAACATCAGTACAAAGAGTGGGAACCCTCACAATAACAGGAGGGCTAAGGACATCACCCACAGACACATTAGATGCACGTGCATTCATTCTTCTGCTGCACCTTGAAATTGAAAAACATCTCTTTAGGGCAGCAATCTGCATTGTCACACTCCCACCTCAGTATCCCCTACACAAACCAGCCAAAACTTGTGCAAGCAAATACATGAAGAGACACAGATCTACACCACATGACTTAATGCAAATGTTTGACATCAAACCAAACACATTGGAAACCCTGACAACAACAGCTGGAAACCCTGCAAAACAATACAAAAGACCATTCAAAATTGATGTTGTCAGTGACAAGGAAGTGTCAGTCAAAGCAGATGCTGAAGGTAATGAAAAGATCAAAGTATATTCTGATAGTTTAGCACAGGAAGTTAAAGTGGGTGCTGCAGCAGTAATGCTTTGCCCAGGCAAGGAGACCTGACACTGCATTACCACTTAGGCTTGGCAGATCATCACACAGTATTTGAAGCAGAAACGGTGAGTTTACTATTAGAATTGCAACTAATAAAACAGAGAAAATAAGAACCAGCTACACACTAGGCACAGATAACCAGGCTGTGCTTGCAGCAGCAGCAATGCCAAGCAACAGATCAGGACACCATTTGGCAAGTATATTCTTACAGCCACCTTCAGCTTACACAAAGCAAGAGGGACAGCCCACTACTCCCTCAGCCTTATATGGACAGCAGGACATGTCAAAATTGATGGTAATGAACTAGCAGACAAAGAAGCTAAATTAGCAGTGGCAGGCATCACATCAGAGGCACCCCTCCTCCTAAAAGTACTCAAAAAGTTACTGAAACATCAGACAAGATGCAAACATGCCACTTTGACTGGTCAAAGCTTAAGAGATTGTCATTTGGATGGTTCAGCAGCATGATGGCCTATAGATTGTCAAATGGTCCTGAGAACAGTTGTTATTGTCAATGAAGTGTCCAATTGAGTGTAGCAAGGAAGAGGGGTCTATGAGTTCAAGAGTAGGCTCAGGGTTGCATAAGGTATGAAGGTCTTCTGGATTCATACCCACATTGTCAAGGGAGGTCACATGGAGCATATCAATGAACTCTAGTGTTGTCTTTAGCTTAGAGAGGTGTTTAAAAGCAACTGCATCTTCATCATCATCCTCAAGTGGCCCTGGAGTGATGTCTTCGAGAGGATCAGTGTTTTCAGAACTAGGGGGTTGAGAGATGTTATAGGGTCCAGCAGCCTGAGTGTTATTGTCAAAGTCATCTTGCTGCACTGGATCAGTAATAGCATCAAGTGGCATAAAGTCATCTCTGTTGTCAGGGATCACAGGATCTTCAGTAGGAGTGTGAGGTGATGGGATGAGGGGCAGTGTGTTATGATTCGGTCATGAGCTTCTGGTTGTGGATCACTAATGTATGATTACCAAGGGTGACTGATGATGATGAGTTGATCATCGGTCATATGACTCATCGATTAACAATCATGAGTCATTACTTACAAATTCTTAGGATGACTGTAGTAGGTTTTAGTCAGGATGTGTCAGCATGTATGATTATGTAAGCGAAAGCGGTCGTGTAGTAGTTTGGTACTTATAGGGCTGCAGAATGGTTTGTATTCTGCAGCTTGAGTTTCTTGTTATCCCCTCTTTGTGTTGTATCCAAGACTCCTTCTCTGCTCTGCGCTTTGGGCATATGGCCCTTGTCTGCATCACTTCGACATACAACTTGGAACGTCGCAATACTTCGAACTCCGCCTTCGCGCGTTGAGATAAGATCCATACGGGATCATGAGACTCCACCTTCGCGTGTTGAGACGTTACTCAGCCTTAGTGCTTGAGTCTGGGATTTGCTAAGTCACCGCGTTCAACTCACGTGCCTACGTCAGGCTCACGTGCAACTTGCACGTTACATTAAACTTAAGCTCTTCTCATTCGAACGCCGTGGCGCCGATTACTACGAAAGACAGCTGGGACTTCCAGCCTTACCAAATCACATCCAGAGAGCGAGACACTCCCACTCGATACATCATCGGAAGAATCAGGTGGAGGCACGTACCAGACACTAGGAGAGACGACCAATACAACACAGGATACTACGCAGAGGCAGCGACCTCACAAAGGTATCACCCCATCATATTCAACCGAGAACACTGTTGCTGGGTTGAACTTAGGTGGAGCAACACCAACCACTACTTTGAAGCAACTTGACCAGCCGCCGATGACTTGAACATCAATATCCCACTAACAGACGCACGGCCCATTGATCAACTGGGACCAATTGACGGCCAAGAGGACCAAGAACTAGAATCAGCACCACCGACAACCAAGCTCCAACTACGAGTACAAACCCCAGCAACCACTAGTGATACCAGTGAACATCATCCAACGGTATCAGAAGCATCAATCGAACCAGAAGGAATAGTAGTACACTCACCGGAGGTGGACGCACTTGCCAAGCGCACAGCTGAGTTGCATCTACCAGAACCTATCAGAGGAATACCTTTCATCATGGCCACTCAGACAGAAGTGTCACCACCCCGTCTCGTTATAAACGAACACACTGGACACGTACAACCTTTGGCCCAAGAAGACATAGCCGCAGCATGGTGTGCCATGGGACCAGACGTTCCCGACGCACCAAGTCACCAAAGAGAACCAGACATGTTTTACGAATTTAGGACTAATCGCGCGATGATACCCTCGCCAGATAACAGACCATTCCCGCCACATAGGGGAGGACCACCTGACAACGGAGGACCACAAGGTGGAGGAGGAGGAGGCGGACCACCTAATGGAGGATGGCCGCACCAGGGAGGTGGCGGAGGACCACCAGGAGGAGGAGGACAACCGCACGCAGCAATCAACATCCCTCAAGGAGGAGGCAATGACAAGTTCATTGGCAATCCACCTCCAACATTCACCGGGTCTCAGGCCCAAGCCGAAACCTTCATACTTCAATGGGAAGTATACGCCAGGGTCAACGCCAATCACTCAGCCATGAGGAACAAATACCAAAAAGCTATGTTGTTCCTCACTTACATTCAGGGAAACGCGGTTAACCAATGGGTTATGTCCGCCAGCCGATGGCTTGTCAATGAAGTCGCCACTGGAACCAATCAATTCGATGACCGGCTATGGGAGAACCTACTCCACGCCTTCAGAAGACAATTTGGCGATGTACTCAGCAAGGAACGTGCCCAAGCCCAGCTCGACGCTGGCATCCACATGAAAGATGGGAAGGTGGATGATTATATCGCCCTCTTCAAACAACTCGTCTGACACGCTGGCTACAACATTAACAGCGAGCAAACCCTCAAATATTTCACCAGAGGACTTCCAAGAGCCCTCTACGAGACAATGTACCAGCATGACGACCCTCAAAACTACGAAGAATGGAGGGCATCAGCACTGAAGCGACAACAGAAGTGGATCCACATGCAGACGGTCCGAGGTAACCTGGACACCTTCAAACCAGGACGAGCGCAAGGAGGCGCATTAGCTAAGTTACTAGCCCCTCTCCGAGACGACGATAGAATGGACACTTCAGCAGATCGAGTACAAGGTCGACTCGCAGGAGCAGAAGATGTCATCGCCAACCATGGTCGAAACACTGAACCACCACGACCACCATATCCGCCACGTGGAGGATTCCTTCAAAGACAACGAGAATTCAGGCGCAACAACAGCCAAATACAGTGTTATAACTGTCAGAAGATGGGACACTTTAGCTGCGATTGCAGGCAGCCACGGCGCCAGCGTGGATCCCAGACACGAGCCACAGAAACTGTGCCCACTAAAGAAGAAAAGGCAGTGGAATGGCTATGAGGAGTGGCCAGCGAAGGAGACGATGTGAAGGATTTGGTCCTGCAACAATTGATGGGGCAGGATTTTGCAAACGCCTGAACCCAATGGCCTGGGTGAGGGCAATTTGTTGTAACTCTGTGTACATTATGCGCTATCAATCTATGCAAGTTCCAGTTTCGATTCGTGCAAGTTACAACATGGCCAACATAAAAGCATTGGTGGACTCAGGAGCCACCGACAACTTCATCCACCCAAACTTTGTCAAAAGAATGGGGTTGGGACAGCGGGCACTAGATAAGCCCAAAAACATCTTTAACATCGACGATACCACTAATAAAGTGGGTCAGATAACACACTATCTAACGCTTCAAGTGGAGACAGGTGGAGCAAAGCAAGAAATGCGCTTCCTCATCACGGACATTGGCAAAGAGGACGTACTACTAGGATACCCATGGCTAGCCACCTACGAACCACGGTTCAGCTGGCGTCATGCCACTATAGATGAGAAACAACTCCCTATAGTGTTGCGATCAATTAACCCTACAGACAGAAGGGCAGTACTCGCGCAACTCCTCACGGAGGAAACCAACGACGTGCGCGTAGCAAGAATGTTCACCACCGAAACAAAAGAGCAAATAGTGGGCGAACTAGAAGAACAAGTATACAGCAGGAGGTCGGCAGTAGAGCTAGCGGTCGAAGCTCAACAATACCCAAAAAAGGTGGAAGTACCAGAAGAATACCAACGCTTTGCGAAGGTATTCAGCGAAGAAGAATCAAAACGATTCCCACCAAAACGGAGCTGTGACCACGCTATTGACTTCAAACCAGGAGCTCCTGACGTCATTGACTGCAAGGTTTACCCCATGACTAGGGTAGAAGACACAGCACTAGACGATTTCATCGACGAACAGGTAGAAAAAGGATACATCCGTCCTTCAAAGTCCCCATACGCATCATCATTCTTCTTTATTAAAAAGAAGGACGGAAAACTACGCCCCATGCAGGACTACCGAAAAATCAATGACTGGACAATACGGAACCAGTACCCACTTCCCCTCATTGATGATCTTATCAGAGATCTTGGGGGAGCACAGATATTCACTAAACTAGACGTCAGACAAGGGTACAACAATATTCGCATCAAGGAAGGGGACGAACACAAAGCGGCGTTCAAAATGCGCCGAGGACTCTTTGAACCCACGGTCATGTATTTTGGGCTGTGTAACTCACCAGCCACGTTCCAGAGCTTCATGAATCAAATATACCAACCAGTCATCGCTAAACATGAAGCATACAGAACGACAATTCGAGTTTATATGGACGACATCGCCATCGCAACCGCACGACACAGTGACTCCCTGAATAAACACCAACAAGCTGTCGCTGATGTCCTTGAGGTCGTGCAGGAACATGACCTCTATTTCAAACCTGAAAAATGTGTCTTTAATGCCCCCCGAATCGATTACCTGGGGGTAATCCTTGAAGAGGGGGTAACACATATGGACCCCATCAAAATTTCGGGCGTCAAGGATTGGGCTTCGCCCACCACAGTGAAGGATGTCAGATCTTTTCTCGGTTTTTGCAACTTTTACCGGCAATTTATTAGAGGATTCGCCTCAATTGCAAAACCACTCAATGAACTCACGCGCAAAGACAAACCATGGAGGTGGGGAGCGCGCCAACAAGAAGCATTTCTTGCCCTCAAATGGTGGGTAACCATGGAACCTATCCTGGCTCACCCAGATCAAAACCAACAGTTTGACCTCGAAGTAGACGCTTCAGGCTTTGCAGTAGGAGCGGTACTACTTCAAAAGAAACAAGATGGGAAGCGCCATCCAGTAGGTTACTACTCAGCAACACTTAATGCAGCAGAACGAAACTACGACATTTACAATCTCGAGCTTTTGGCAATCGTTAAGGCGCTGCGAAACTGGAGACACCTATTGGCAGGATCCCCTCACAAAGTATGCATATTTTCCGATCACATGAACCTACAATACTGGCGAGATCCCCAGAAGATCAGTAGGAGGATCACTAGAGAAGTACTAGAGCTAGCCGAATACAACTTCGAGATCCATCACGTCAAAGGGACCACCAATGGACGAGCTGATGCACTCTCACGTCGGCCAGACTATGATCAAGGGGAAAAGGACAATGAGAATGTTACCGTCCTACCAGAAAAACTATTCATACGAACCAACAAAACATCAAGGGAACACAAGATGAAACCATCATACACAAGTGGGTAGACCCCCATAAACTAATCAAGGTCGACAACCTCTGGTGGTACCAAGGAAGACAACTAGTGGTTACAGGAACAGACGCAGACATCAGAGGAGTCATATTCTCTCATCATGATCCACCAATTCACAGTCACCCAGGAATCGCGCGCACCATACAGCTGGTAGAACGCCACTATTGGTGGCCTTCGCTACGACGAGATGTCACTGAATATGTGAAGGGCTGTGCAGAATGCCAACGGTGCAAAGTCAACACGCACAATACGAAGGCACCATTACAACCCATCTTCCCAAAGCCAGACGCTACGCCATTTGAAGTAGTAGCCCTGGATTTCATCACCAAATTACTGATATCACAAAACTTTGACTCCATACTTACGGTCACTGACCATGACTGTTCAAAGGCGTCCATATTCATACCCTGTAGAGAAGAGATATCGGGAGAAGAGACAGCCGCCCTCTATGCCGAACACGTGGTCAAACGCTTCGGACTACCGTCAAAAGTTATCAGTGATCGAGACCCTCGATTCGCATCAAAGTTCACAAGAGAGCTGTGCCGAATACTGGGAATACAGCAGAACATTTCCACAGCTTATCATCCTCGAACAGATGGACAGTCCGAACGTACTAACCAATGGTTAGAGCAATACCTTAGATTCTGGGTCAACGAGAGGCAAGACGATTGGGCACCACACCTGGCTATTGCCGAATTTGCACACAATAACTGGACTAACGAATCCACTCGCGAGTCACCATTTCACCTTCTGATGGGATATCATCCTCGCATTGATTGGACAGATACACCGTCCCCTATTCCACAAGTCACCACAAGACTAGAGCAATTAAAAGAATCACGGGATAGGGCACAAGGACTTATGCGACGGGCGCAAGAGTCATGGGTCCGAAACCGTGACACACCCAAATATCAGATAGGAGACCAAGTGTGGCTGGAAGGATGCCACCTACGTACTCACCAGCCAACAGCGAAGCTTGCGCCCAGAAGACATGGACCTTTCCAGGTCATCCAGGTGATGTCCCCTGTCAACTATCGCCTCAAACTTCCCACACAGTGGAGCATCCATGATGTGTTTCACACAGATCTCCTGACGCCTTACAAAGAAACGCTGATTCACGGCGCAAACTATCAGCACCCACCACCCGATTTGGTAGAAGGTGTGGAAGAATACGAGGTCGAGAAAGTACTAGACTCGAGAAAATATGGGCGAGGGCGCAAACTCCAATATTTGATCAAATGGAAGGGTTACCCAGACTCTGACAACCAGTGGGTCAACTGGGACGACGCCCATGCAGAAGAGGCAATTCAGGAGTTCAAACATTCGAATCCCGCCAGAGAGACTCACATAAAGGCAAGTCAAGTTCACAACAAAGAATCAGCACTACTACCACTCCCCTCTATGACTACCAACAGTTCTTCTTTCCCTTCACAATATGTCGTCGACTTCGATTCCCTCACACCCATTACATCCTACAACAACAACAACAACGTCGACAACCCTCTCTGCTCGGCAGTGGAGCACGTTAGGGTGGCTGCCGAACGAGCGGTGGCAACCCGGGACGTTATCGATGCGGCCCGCGATCTCGCAGAAGCATTCCGCCATTTCCCCACTCCAGAGGGAGGCAGACTCGAAGAAGACAGTGACGCCAGACAAGCAGCTGTGGAAGAAGGTCGTCGTTGCCTGGAGGGCGGATCAGATGTGGGTAGCGAGGGGGAGAGAGATGGAGAGGAGGATGAAAGCAGGAGACTTTACCCGGGCAGTCCATATCTCACCGCCGTTATTGACATCACCGCTGACTCAGACTTGGACTCGGGCGACGAGTCTTCCTATCATAACGCAACCGTTGTATGCACCCGCTGCAACCACGAGCCCGACTATTGCCACTGCGCCCCCTGGTGAGTGCCGCCTCCACGCGCAGTGGACTACACCATCATCCCAGCCCCAGAAGAAGCTGACGACAAAGAAACCCCAATACCAAACCACCAGAAAGCCTCGCCAGCGGCGGCGGTGGTATACGGAAGAGCCACGCCAGAAGCCGACACTGGAGGAGGAGTATCGAGCAATAACCCAAGGCGCGATCCCTCTCCCATCACGACACGGCGTCTTAAACGTCCCTTATCGCCCACTCCCAACGGCTTCATCCTCAATCGCGGCCTGAACTGGGTCCCCTTAGCGCTGCAAAGTGAGGGAAGGAAGACACCCGCCAAATTTGTTCGGGTCTGCATGACGGACAACCCGGAGGTGTTCGGCACCATGGGTCGAGGAGAGCCGATCTATAGGGGAGAGATACATGCCGAGCCCTGTTTTGACATGGGCCCCCCAGCTGAGTACACCCTCGAGGACCTGAAGTACTTCCGCGCTGACAAGCGGGCGGTAGATGAGGCGATGGCCCGCTTGGGAGACATCTCGCTCCAGGCCGAGGTCCGCCACTACCGCGCGTTGTGCGAGGTCATCGAAGAACTCGAGGCAGCTATCAAGTGCCTCGAAGATGACATCTACGTCCACATCGAGAGGGCATGCCACTCGGCCGCAAGACTTGGAAGGGCTCATGCCCTGAAGAGGGTACGTGACGAACAGGAGACGGATGTCGGACTTACACAGGTCCCTGGTTGGGTTGTGGAACGAGGGCGTTCACCCTGAAAAGGGGGTGATGTTACGATTCGGTCATGAGCTTCTGGTTGTGGATCACTAATGTATGATTACCAAGGGTGACTGATGATGATGAGTTGATCATCGGTCATATGACTCATCGATTAACAATCATGAGTCATTACTTACAAATTCTTAGGATGACTGTAGTAGGTTTTAGTCAGGATGTGTCAGCATGTATGATTATGTAAGCGAAAGCGGTCGTGTAGTAGTTTGGTACTTATAGGGCTGCAGAATGGTTTGTATTCTGCAGCTTGAGTTTCTTGTTATCCCCTCTTTGTGTTGTATCCAAGACTCCTTCTCTGCTCTGCGCTTTGGGCATAAGGCCCTTGTCTGCATCACTTCGACATACAACTTGGAATGTCGCAATACTTCGAACTCCGCCTTTGTGCGTTGAGATAAGATCCATACGGGATCATGAGACTCCACCTTCGCGTGTTGAGACATTACTCAGCCTTAGTGCTTGAGTCTGGGATTTGCTAAGTCACCGTGTTCAACTCACGTGCCTACGTCAGGCTCACGTGCAACTTGCACGTTACACAGGGATTGGGTGCAAGGGGTCAGTGTAGACAAGGAGGGGGGATTGTAACATCACAGTGGGGACATTCAGCACAGCATGTGTAAGTCTGGTTCTGAGTGTCTGTAGGAGGGGTTAAGTGCCTCTAATTGGCAAGGGTTAAGTGGATCAAAAGTATCAAAGTGCGACACCACACTTGATGTGAGAGGAGAGTCTGAGAAGCGAGGACAAGCAGATCTTTAGTAACCCCAGTGAAGGGGATACAAGCTCTGTTGTGGTAAAGAAGTCAAGTCTAAGGATACATGTTACCTAATAGTCGAGCTTATATAGATAAGGGCTTGTTTGTAAGGGACAAATAGATGGCGCCATCTGCAGCAATCCGCAGTAATGTGCAGTAATGTGCAGCAGTCCACAGTAATCACTTAGGAGGGAAGTGTGAGAGAAAATGTCCAAAAGAAGGAGAGCAATGGAGAAGATGATGGTCATATGGTTAAGAAAACAGAACTAAGAATAGAATGGGGCTGGTTATTAATAGAACAAGGCTGGACCATCTATGGAAGAGAAAGTAACCATATGAAGAAAGTCCATTACTAAGTATAGAAAAGAAGCAGCCCTCTGGCCTCACTTTTGAAGGAGAAGAATCTTAAAGGTCTCCAGCAATACATGTTCTACCAAATAAGGCAAGCTTTTTCTTGTGAGTCAGGCATCAGGTTGTAACAGGGATGGGTAGAACTTCAAGCCTGTAGTTGAAACACCTTTGGGTGTGTTGGATGTACATGAGCCCAACATCATTCAATGTTGTTGGAAATGAGAAAGCCATCCAGCATATGCCTTAGTCTGCATTAGAATATGAGCTGGTGACTTGCCTTAGACAATGAAGTTGATTGATGCTGTAGTCACACTATGGATATATTGTATCCATGCTCATATCAATGATATCACATATCACATATCATTAGCTCAGAGAGATGTGAAGACATGATGAAATGTAGTTCAAGGTCAAGGACAAGGACAATTGATCTGAGTCAAGAATAGATTACATAATCAGTCTTAACTGAAATTTATGATTGTAATCTACAGACTTCTCACTGGGCATTATATCCTGGAGGCTGTCACTCAAGCAGTTGTGTTGTTGAAAACAGCTGAGTAGAATCAATTCTTAATTCATCACCAGATACTATTAGTAAATTTTTACTAAGTCAATTAGATATAGCTTGCACAGATTTCAAATTTGAGTTAGAATTTAATTAAAAAAAATTATTTAATTCTAAAATATAAAAAAATAGAAATTTTTTAGTTTTAATAAATTTTTATTTATAATTTTGGATAAGATTTTATAAAATTACCTCCTTTAAAGGCTTAATAATGGTTTATTTAAAACAGTTCAATTCTGTTTAAGCCTGTAAATTTTAGAATCATATAAGTTTGTGTAACCACACCTAGGACCATTATTGTGTATACACTGAGGCAATGTCACTACATGTTGATTTGATGATGTGATGAGTGTCTCACTGTTTATATGCAACAGAGAGACGAAGGATCACAAGGAACAGGGTGGCTAATGTCAAACCAACAAGGAGGTAAAACAAAGAGAGGAGACAACAGACCATCAGTAGCAAGACAAGGATGTGGAACAACCTAATGATAGGAAGCTGCACAGTGAACAGGAATGGTACAAGTGGGGATGTCGCAAGTGGACAGTCTGAGGGACTGTCTGTTACATTTCTCCAGCTTATATACCTGAATACATGGTCTGTGCGTACTTTAGGGGAAGCCCAACTCCGATCCACAGGTGGGCCCATGGAATACTCTAGAAGGGTTCTAAAGATAGCATGGAATGTGTTGGAAAGTTTCTAAGTATATCATCCAATAGCATTAATCCCTGACAAGCTCCACTCATCAGGTGATTGATCAACAATCTTTGTTTACCAATCAACAGACTTTGTTTATCAATCAACAATCTTTGTTGATTGATCAACAATCTTTGTTGATTGATCAACAAACATGTCATGTGAGGTCATCTGACCTTTCGCTTGGTAAGTCCCAGTTTCGGACCGGACCTTTCTTGAATAGGAAGGTAAGGATTATCCAATCCTTTCACGTGCATTGTCTTGGCTAGTTCTGCTAGGCCATTACTCTGCTTCCCAGGTTTTGTGTGCACGTTCCCTTGCACACTCTTGAGGATCATGGGTTTGTCACGGGCCGAGGTATAGGTTCATGACAGTATCCCCTCTTTAGGACTGTGCTGCGCCGCCAGCACTCTAAGGTTACTTGGTCGAGGTGTGGAGGGATTCCTGGCATGAAACTGTTGAACTAGGAGTGATGCATGCTTCATTTGTGATGCAGGGAGCAAGGAGTTTTCGGAACTAGGGTAGCCTTTCCACTTGAGGAGGTACAAGATCCCTTTTTTGTTGGGTGATACTTTGGACTGGAGTACTGCTTCAACTTCATAGTGTTCTTCTTCTCCTTGAACTATATCTGGAGGAGGTCTGGTGAAGTTAGGTCCATGCGCAGGGGTTTCCTTTGTATGGTGATATCAGAGAACTGTGGAAGACTGGGTGGATTCGCCATGACTTGGGTAGTTGAAGTTTGCGATTAACTCCCCATGTAGATAGTACTTTGAATAAACCATGGCGCCTGGGGGCTAACTTGGCTTTAGGGTGTGTGGTGTGAACATTGGTTCATTCTAACCAGACTAGGTCTCCTGATTTGAACACATGGGAAGCAATGTATACGCTGGATCTCTTCATGACCTCTGCAGCTACTTTCAGTGCTGCAGTAACTTCAGATCATACTTGGTCTAAGGTACGGAGGCGTTCTTTTACTGTGGGAATCTTGGTAGCGAAGTTTACTGGGGGAATGAACTCTGGTTTGGATCCATATCAGACTTCAAAGGGGGATCTTCCTGTGGCGCTGTGTTGGCAAGCGTTGTGGGCAAACTCCATGAAGGGTATTAGTTCTACCCAATTGTCTTGTTGGAAGTTACAAAAAATGTGGAGATACTGCTCCAATTCCTGGTTGACTCTTTCTGTTTTGCCATCTGTTTGAGGGTGGAAGGCTGTGGACATGGTGGACTTGACTCCCAATCGTTCTCAGACTTCTTGCATGACTTTAGAGGCAAATTGGGGTCCTCTATCAGAGATAACTTGGCGTGGTAGTCTGGTTCATCTCCAGACATTCTTCATGTACAACTTGGATGTTTCTTCAGCTGTGATGGTTTTATTGCAAGGAGTGACAATGGTGGCTTTACTGAAGCAATCTACCACCACAAACAAGGAGTCATATCCTTGGGAGGTAGGGAGGTCTGTGATGAAATCCATGGTGATAACTCCCCATACATCTGTGGGTATTTGGTTTGGTAACAGGGGTACTTGAGTTCTTGGCTTGATTTTGGTTGCCTGACATGTGGTGCATCCATCCACATAACCCTTGACAAAGGTAGATATTCCTGGCCACCAGAATTCTCTTGATACTATTTCATAGGTCTTCCATCTTCCTGGATGTCCTGTGGCTACATGGTTGTGAAATCTCTTGACAATGTCTCTTCAAAGTGCATCATCTTTTGAGACGTAGACTTGTCCTCTGAACAGAATGATTCTGTCTTCTAAGCTCCATTCCTCTAGGCCTTTAACAATGGATCTTGGGCCATTCTTCAAGATAGCTTCTATGGTGATGCTGACATCTTTGTCATATTCCTGGCTTGACTTGATTCTTTGACATAGGGTTGTATCTCCTAATACTGTGACCGCTGTTGGGCAGACTGCATGAATTTTGAAAAACTTGGTGTCCAGGAGGACACGCAACTCATCTTCAGTTGCTATCCCTCTTTAAGATCTGGACGCCTGGACAGCACATCAGATTTATTCTGTATGCCTGGCTTGTGAATGATGGAGAACTTGAAACACAATAGGAACAAAGCCCAATGCGCTTGATGATGGGTGAGCTTCTGTTTGGTGGCAAAATAAACTAAATTGCCATGGTCAGACCAGATTTCAAGGTTATCATCACATCCTTCAACAAGGTAATGATGGAAAATGTCCAAGGCTCTGATGATGGCAAGGAGCTCTTTATCATGGATCTCGTAATTCCACTCTGCTGGTTGTAGGGACTTGGAATGGTACGCAACAGGGTGCCATCTGTTCAAAGCATCCAGTTATTCAAGGATGGCACCTGTGGCGAAGTCACTGGCGTTGGTGATGAGGTGGAAGGGTTTACTATGGTCAGGAAGAGCAAGGACAGGGGCTGTGATAAAGGCTCGGATAAGGATGTGGAATGCAGATTTCTGTGATGTGCCCCAGAGAAATGGAGTCTCCTTCATAGTGAGGTCAAACAATGGCCTGGCAATGGTTGAAAAATCCTTGTTGAACCATCAGTAGAAGTCACAAAAACCCAGGAAAGCTTGGACATGTTTGACAGTCCGTGGCATAGGCCAACCAGTGATTCCTGCGACCTTAGCAGGGTCCATCTTGACTTGTCCATTTGAGATAACAATCCCAAGGTATTCAATAGATGTCTGAGCAAATACACATTTCTCAGGCTTGAGGTACAGGTCGTGTGTCAAGAGTTGTGAGAGGACTTTGTGGGTTAATCTGTCCAACAAGGCAGGATCCTCTGAAAAGATGAGGATGTCATCCAGATAGACTACAACATGTCCCTCATCTATCATGTCTTCAAAGATGTTGTTCATAAATGTCTGGAATGTGGCTGGGGCATTGCAGAGACCAAAGGTCATGACAGTGGGTTCAAATAGGCCTAGGGGTGTTTTGAAGGCAGATTTATGTTTGTCTCCTTCTCTGATATGGATATTGTTGTATCCCCAACGAATATCCAGCTTGGTGAAGTACCTGGTGCCGTGTAGTTTGTCAATTAACTCAGGGATCAGTGGTAAGGGGGCGGCATTCTTGATTGTAATGTCATTGAGTGCACAGTAGTCCTGTACTGGATGTAACTTGCCATCCTTCTTGTCTACGAAAAAGAAGGGGCTGGCCATAGGGGACTTTGAAGGGTGGATGTATCCTCTCCACAAATGTTCTGTGATATATTCTTTGAGTGCTTCTGACTCTTTGGGTGTGAGTCTGTAGATGCCACAATTGCACATCTTAGAGGCTGGTTTGAGTTCTATGGCATGGTCCCATGCTTGATGTTTTGGAAGTAGGTGTGAGGCTGTTTCACTGAAAACCTTGGAATACTTGTGATACTGGGCAGGGATGTGATCAAGGGATTGCTTGGGTGCATTTTTTGCTGCAATAGCCATACTGGCAATGGACTTTGATCGGATAGCAAGATCATTGTACTTGCTAAAACTGTGATGATACAAGAAGCTTTCCATGGCCTCCTGGGCAAAGGCATCTTCAGTTATCAGGGGTTCATCTTCTACTGGATGTAAGGCATTGATGGTGGTAGCCCACGTCTGCAGCTTTCGGGACGTGATTACTAGGGGGTACTTGGACAAGGTACAATTCTTGGGACATCTTGTGAAGGCGATCTGTGGTAATGCCCAGTCCACTTCTGGGTTGTGTGCATGAAGCCAATCCGTTCCTAGGATAATGTCATGGTCCCCTAGCGTGGTAAAATAGAGTTCTGATGTTTCTTCATGGTAGTTGTCATCCATGGTCTTGACAAATATCTTCTGGATTGTAGTATACTTGACTGATCCCCTCTTATTTAGTGTTCCATCCACATTCTTTACTGGAAGTGGGTTGACTAGTGTTTGCAGGGTGAGGTTATTCCTGGTGGCGAAGTCTTGATCTATGATTATCCCTTCTGCACCACTATCAAGCACGGTGCATGCACTGATTTCTTGTCCAGTTGTTTTTCCAACTAGAGTCACTCTGAGTGTAATAGATGGTGATCGTCTATTTTGTATAGTATCACTGGGTACAGGCTCAGAGTCTACTGTCTCTAGGAGAGAATATCTATTCTCAAAACTGGTTCTGGACAGACGTAAAGTCCCAACTGACAGTGCAGCAGAGGGATGCTTCAAAAATCCTCATTGACAGGGCAAGAGTGAGGGCATGGAATCATGACTTGGGGACGTGGGCTGTGGTACATGGCTGCTACCTGGGCCGGATGCTCTTCAGCATGTTCTTCTTTGGCATATTGATCCTCTTGAGTTACTGTGGCACGAGCTCTGAAGTCGCTTCCTTAGTGTGGATTTGGACGTCTATTTCCTGTCCCTTGATTGTACTGGCTCATCTTGATATGGCATTCTTTAGCCCTATGACCGGGTTTTCTGCAGTAGAAGCAGAGCTTATCCTTGAAGTGTCTGTCCTTCTCCACCTTTGATATTTTTCCACCCAACAGGGGACGTGATGGTGCTGTAGTAACATTGACTTGGGCATGATCTTCATCTGTGGTTATGGCGTGGTTTCATGGGCCTGAACTTCTGTTAAACGTGGTAGGGGTGCTGTACATGTGCCAGAGTCAATCAAACTCTCTTGCTTTCTCTGCTAGGTCTTCTAGTGTGGTAGGCTGTGGTGATACACCCATTCTTTTCTGATGTAATGCCATTGGAAGCGCCTTTCTAAAGGCGAACATCTGGGTTTCTTCATTGGCTCTGCTCTGGGAGGTGAAGGTCGACCAATCTTGGTACCATTCATTAAAGGGGCATCCGCCCATCTTAGAGGTGTACATGGCATTGGTAGCTTCCAGCTTCAAATATGCTGGGACAAAATGTTTCTTGAAACTGTCACAGAACTGCGCCCAGGTTCCGAAGTTGACAGGTGTAGCTGATAAGGCTCTCTTCTGTTTATCTTGAGCCCATTCTCCAGCAGAAGTGCTGACTTTGAAGTGTGTTAGAGCGGCTGAAACCCTCTTTCCTTCATTGGAGTACGTAGATTCATTGAGGTAGTAGTAGTTCTCTAGATTGTTCCAAAAGGCTTCTGCTTTTGCAGGGATGCCGTTGAATGACTTGGGGGGGGGTCCCAATAACTTGGTATTTGCTGAACCAGACATCTTGCTGGGGTACTTGGTGTGCTGGGTGTACTGGGTTGACTTGGGGATGCGGTGTGACTGGATAAGGCTGGTGTGCTGTGGTGCTGACTGGGAGTAGGTGTGGCTACATGAACTGGGGGTAATGCTGGTGGAAGTGGAAATACTGTAGCTGAAGGTGTAGGTAGGAATGACTGTGATGCCTGTGCTGGTGTTGCTGGAAGTGCGCCTGGAACTGTTTGTGGTGTCTGTGGCTGGGATACTGTGGTGATAAGCACTTCTACCCTTCTGGTGACGCTTCCTAGGAGCTGGGAGACTTCTTCTTGGTCACTTGATTCACTGCCCACTGATCTGGCACCTGAAGGTGGTGTTCTAGGTGGCGACCAACCTTGTGCTCCTGACTGGGTTTCTTGGGCTGAGGTTGCTTCCTCTTCATGGACAGAAGATTGAATCTGAGAACTGAACAGGTTTCTTGTTCTTGTATTCCCAATAACCCTTATTCCAGTTCCACTGAACGTGCTTGGACTGGTAATTCCCAACAAGGTTCATATAATCAAGATGTTGGACGTGGGCGATGTGAGGGTGGACTTTAGCAAAGTCTTGGATGGTTACTTCTTCAAGGGTGTCTAGGAATGTCCAAGGAAAGTGTCCGTCCTTGCTAAAAACTGTTTTGTCAAGAAATTCACCTTGAATTCTTTCATGGGTTAAGTCGTAAACTGTTTCAAAGATGCTGGCTGGAATGAGTGATTCCTCTTCTTCCATAAATTCCCTGGTTGACAGAGTTTTACTGCTTTGGCTCATTCACTAGTGGCGGGGTAACCTGGTGACAGTCAACCATTGTTGTTCCACTGATAATGGATCTTATAGGCAGGTTGCAAGATGGCTTTGTCTGGTTGATATCGCCTAACTTGACGACAGATCCAATGATATTCTTTGTAAATCCCAAAGTGGGTGACTGTGGTGGTACTCCTCCAAAGGTAGTTTTGGAAGTTGAGGATGCTCAATGTAAGTTCTCTGATGTGCTCCAAGGGGTGGTTGACAGTTGTGACTCTATTCTGGTTGTACTGCAATCTGCAGTGTTCTTTGAACACTTGAAGTTCCCTTGGTCTTCTGGTAGGTAGGTGCTCCGCAATGTAGACAGACTCTGGATAATGGCAGTGTAACTGTACTGCCTCTGTTCAGAGGTAGTTGGCTTCTTCACTACTGGTGGAGTGTTGTCTGGCAATGGGGTTTATTGGTCGTGGAACTGGGGGTCCTCTGATGGATGGGTACACTGGTTCAGATGGACCAGCTTGGTTAATTCTGGGAATATCCCTGTTAGGGACAACTGGGATTTGGGTTGGTGAAGCAAGGAGGTCTTCTCGATGTATGGAATGATGTTCCACCCACATTCTTTGGTTTCGTCTTCTATGGGGACACTGCTGATTGTTCTGGGAAGCCAGGTTGATAGCCCAATCAACTATGATTTCTCCCATGTTTTCCAGCTTGGATCTGGACAAGAAATCTACTCTTTATTGTCTAAAGGGTAGATGGTCATTGCCTGGGGCCCACAATACTACACTAGGTGGAGTAGGTGGGGTATCTGGTCTGTATCCGCAGTCACACACTTCCTTTGTACACCAACACCTTCTAGGTCCATTCCAAAGGTTAGGTTCTCCCCAACTGTCAACAGACTCTGGTGGTATACTAGTGGGACTGCTTGGCAGCAGTGGACTTTTGACAAGGGGTGGAGGTGCTCACGCTTCAGCGAACTCAAGGATTTCAGGGTTGTCAGGGGTGTCTGGAGGGAGGTGATAAACTTGAGGGTCGATAAGGCGGTGGTCTGGGTTTTCAAGGGTGGTTTCCCAGCTAGAAGAGCTCCAGTTGTAAGTGAACTCTTTACCTTCGACTATGGCTAGATGGAACTCTGTTCCTCTGGTGACAAGACAGATTTCTTGCCAGTTGACTTGGACTTGGTTGTAGTTGAGAGAGAAGTGCTCTAGGTATCTGATACACTCTCCTGCTCTGATGCATCGGATGAGTTCTTGTTCTTGAGGGGGAATGTGGATGAACCAAAAGTGGTCATCTTTGGTCCACAGGTGGAGGGACTTGGCTGGGAAATTGTTAACAGTGGTGGTGTCAGATAGATGCCAATACAGGAGTTGTTCTTGGGTGGCTTCAGCAATTCTTGCTAAGTCAATGTTCTGGAAATCTTCATAGTCCCACTGGTAAATTACTTTACCAAAGGGTAAAAGGTATTTGAGTTTGTTCAAGAGGAATGGAGGGTCACTCCCACAGTCAATGATATCACACTGACTGGTGTCGAAAAGGGATGTCTCAGGGTAATAAGTCCTGAGCTGGAGAAGGCAATGAGTTTTAAAGAAGTTCTGGGCACGTCAGAGTCTTTCTCCTTCTTGAAGGCAACTTGGAAACACTGACACTGGATACATGCACCCCAATGTTTTGGCAAGAAAGTGACAACAATTGTACTACCACTTACTAATTAAAGTAAATGGCTACAATGGGGTGTTATCACTGTACATAGAGATGAAGTTGAAGGGGTCTGCAGGGATGCGTGGCATGAAACAATAAGACAATAAGTGAGTGCCAGTCCTCACTGAATCGTCGAAGTGGTACCCTTGGTACACTGTGTATACATTATCTTCAAAAAACCCCAGGGAACCATATGTTGTTACCACCCATCCATCCAAAAAGTTGTGAACCTCAAGAATGACAAGTGTATATATGTACACTTCATGAATGAGGTGGTTCAGCGACCTGAACACATCATGGATGCCATCTTGGAAACTGTACTTAATAGACCCCAAAGGGAGGTTGTCGCTGGGGAGGTCGAGGACTGCTTTGCAGCAGACGTAGATGGGTTGGATGCTGAGGGCAACAGCAACATCACGATGGTGGGGGTAGATGGTCAAGAAGTGGGGGGACGTGAAACGGAAGGGAATAACACCAGTAAAAACAGGGGGGTTGGTGCACAGAGCCTCTGCTGTGTGGATGGTGTGGATGGAGAACTGGTGGAACTCTGAGATTTGTTGCCACTCCTCTCCTCAAGGGGTGTGGATGGCAAGGTACTGGTGGGGGTGCTCACCAGTGACTTGGAGGCAGGATGGGGGACAGTTGACAGGGGCAGGGGGAATGTTCTCTCGGCTCTCTTCTACTGGTGCAGGGGATGCTCGCTGTTCCAAGTAGAAGGCTACATGAAGCTCTGCAGCTTCATAGTCGATGGGGGAATCAGGGGTAAGTGGACAAGGGGAAGGTGTCAAAGGATGGAGGGCTGGGGATGGAATATGAAACACAGGGGATGATGCTGGACAAGGGAATGGTGACACCAACCTAACCAAGGGAGGTGTCCAAGGCAAGGGGACTGGGGAAGGGTAATGAAGCTCAGGGGTTGGAGTCCAAGCTACTGGCAAGGAGAGGGCAGGGGAACCTTGGGGAGAGGCAACTTGCTCAATGACTTGAGCAACCTCTGGTGGTGATGACAGAAAGTATGGGGGAAATGGGAGGTTCTGCCCTAGGGGGGACAATGGGAGATGAGGGGGAGATGATGGAGGAAGGGGAAGGCTTGGGAGACAATGAGGATGACGAGGGGGGGAATAATCAATGTTATGGTACAATCCTGAATCAGCGTCCCATGCTCCAAATTTGGAGTAATCATAGTCAGACACTGAGAAGGTTTGTGGTCAGCAAGCTAAGACTGTCCAAGTGTGATGAGTGTCTCACTGTTTATATGCAACAGAGAGACCAAGGATCACGAGGAACAGGGTGGCTAACGTCAAACCAACAAGGATATGAAACAAGGAGAGGAGACAATGGACCACCAATAGCAAGACAAGGATGTGGAACAACCTAATGATAGGAAGCTGCACAGTGAACAGGAATGGTACAAGTGGGGATGTCGCAAGTGGACAGTCTGAGGGACTGTCTGTTACATTTCTCCAGCTTATATACCTGAATACATGGTCTGTGCGTACTTTAGGGGAAGCCCAACTCCGATCCACAGGTGGGCCCATGGAATACTCTAGAAGGGTTCTAAAGATAGCATGGAATGTGTTGGAAAGTTTCTAAGTATATCATCCAATAGCATTAATCCCTGACAAGCTCCACTCATCAGGTGATTGATCAACAATCTTTGTTTACCAATCAACAGACTTTGTTTATCAATCAACAATCTTTGTTGATTGATCAACAAACATGTCATGTGAGGTCATCTGACCTTTCGCTTGGTAAGTCCCAGTTTCGGACCGGACCTTTCTTGAATAGGAAGGTAAGGATTATCCAATCCTTTCACGTGCATTGTCTTGGCTAGTTCTGCTAGGCCATTACTCTGCTTCCCAGGTTTTGTGTGCACGTTCCCTTGCACACTCTTGAGGATCATGGGTTTGTCACGGGCCGAGGTATAGGTTCATGACAGATGATGTTGTTTAAACAACATAAAAGTGATATTGCCTTGTGTATACACTCAGTGAAGAAGTAAAATTAGCAATTTCCTACAGATATAATATAACAGTACATTATGAATATAAATTTGATAAAACTCCTAATATTTTTAATTCCTTTGTAAATAAATACTTTGATTTTAAGCTCTATAAAAATGGATAGAGCTACTGCTAAAATAATTCTTAATAGTATGTATGGTAGATTAGGGATGAAACCTTACTTTGATAATATAGAAATAGTAGAATCATCTAAAGCAGAAGAAATAGTATTGAAATTTGTAGTTAAAGAACAATATAATTTGACTGATAAATTAGAATTCTTAAGATATGAAAATACTCCTATATCTGAATTTCAGGCACTTTATGGAGCAGATGAATACTTAAATTTCATGTTAGATTGTGATGCTAAAAATATTTCTG
Organism: Lactarius quietus; assembly: GCA_015025155.1. NCBI lineage: Eukaryota > Fungi > Basidiomycota > Agaricomycetes > Russulales > Russulaceae > Lactarius > Lactarius quietus. The sequence continues at coordinate 60,945 of WITN01000055.1, forward strand.
TAAATCAATCATTACCTTCTGCCATAGCTATAATTGCATATTCTAGAATGTATATGTTTAATATACTTTATAGATTATTAGATTTAGGTATTGAAATTTATTACATGGATACTGATAGCATGACAATAGAAAGAGTTTTACCAGAAGAATTAGTTGGAAATATATTAGAACAATTTAAATTAGAACATAAAATAGATCATGCTTACTTCATATCTCCCAAACTATATGCTTTAAAAACATTAAATGGTGAAAATATAGTTAAAGCTAAAGGTATAGGAAGCAGATTAGAATTTAATCAATTTGAATCTTTAATCTATAATTAAAGCACAGGAAAGATGATTCAAAGACACTTCTAATGCCTCTATTAATATTAAAAATATTGATATGAATATATCTTCCATGAATCTAAAAAGAAAACAAATTTTAGGAATGGTAGATTATCTTCTAATAACATTAATAATGTAAAATTCATTTAAAAAATACTTTCCCCTAGAAAGTGGTAGCTTAATGGTATAGCAGTGATAATTCACACATTGCAGATATCACTTTGGATCTGATCCACTTTTGATATTCAGGTTAGACTTTAGATAGACTTGAGAATTTACAAAACAAAAATTAAGGAAAAACTTTAATAAGTGAACAAAAGCTGAATTAATCAGCAAACTAAATGGATTTAAATCTAATAAAAAGGATTTAAATTTAAATAATAACACTACAATTTTTCTGAAATAATGAAATTATTATTATTATTTAAAACCCTTATACTTAAAATTACTTTAATAACAGTCATATTCTTTATTTAGAAGAATTGGTGCATTTTTAATACAACACTATTTACAATATTTGGGTTATCTTTTGTCAATGTATTTGAAATTGATATCTACTTTTCTTCATTATTTGAGTACTAATCATTGCCTTTAACTGGCAGCCTATAAGAAGTTCACTTTTGCATATTCAATGGATGTTCATGAGTATTTATGATATTACAGGCCAAAGACAAGACTCTGACTTACCATAGATCAGGAATCCAGCAACTGGATCATGGCAATGACTTTCCTTTATCTAGCTTAATGACAGTCCTTTATAAATGGGCAAGTGTTTTGCTCAAAGGATTTATCTATCTCTATTTCTCAAAATATTTTTTAGCTGACACATACCATTCACAGGTCTCAACTCTTTGAGTTGGTAGACAGTTACACTGAAGGAAAATCAGGCTTTTTATGGCTGACAAAACCTTGACAAATTGGTAATAAAAGGCAATCAAAATTTTTGTGCAACACAAAATTCAATCATAATAACTACATATTATTAGGTCAAATCTGTGCCACAAAATGAAGCCTAAATGATATGTATTGACATAGTTTTGTCAAATTATTTTCTAGCTACAAAAATTGACATTTTGTTAAGATGTTTTACTTAGAACTAAGTTAGAAAAATGGAAAGTAAATAAGTTTTTCCATATGTAAATGGCATAACAAAATGTTAGAATATTTTTCTCATCTTTCTAACTATTTCACATGAAAAATTAATGACAATCAGTCAAAATTATATTACCATGATTTTGAATGGTAAATTGTGACTCAGTTATAATATGATGCCATAAACTTTCCTAAACAAATATTTTTAATTTTAACACCATGTTTCATAGAGGAAAACTATATCAAAATCATATGCAAAGTTTCACAATATTTTCAAGCTTTTTGTGGAAGCATTTAACTAGATTATATATAATAATTTTCAATTGTAAGATTTTATATGTTTTCTAGGTTTTTCATCACAGTTTATTAAACAATATATAATGTGTGCCAATTGTAGAATTTTATATGTTTTCTTGATATTTATCAAGAATATATTATAACAAAATGAAAATCTTCATGGCTATAGAGGTTCAAGAGCCCTTGAGTGGGACTGTAAAGTAATGAACAAAATGGGCCATCATAGGAGTGATTCCAAGAATAGGCTTAAGGGGGGTAGCATGTGTGGTTTATTGGGTTTTATATGGAGTGAATAATCCCCCAGTTGTGACTGTTTTTTTAAGTGCTAGCACTTATGAGTACGGTGAGCCACATGAGATGATTTACCAAGACAAATGAGACAGCATGCCACTTGTGATGGCACAACTGTCCCTTTTTACAACCAACACTAAACATCACATCAGGTCAAATAGACCCCAAATAGATAAGTGCAATGCAGATTCTGACAGCAGCTTGTAGTGTCATTATAAAACTTCCCAGATAAGATATTTCAAAGTGCTGCACAGATGGTAGATGAATTCTAAGGCAGAGAGAGATTTCACTGAAGCAGAATAGGGGGAAAGGGATTTGAAACTAAGATTCAAAAGCAAGTGCATTAGTGTGAAGTTGATTTAACATGCACAAGTGAATGTAAGAGAGAGTAAATGTCATAATTGCATAATGATTGATCATGCTTTGGCGACATGTGGCAAAGGTGTAAAAGTGTAAGTGTTGTAATTCAGGGTAATGAGAGTGGCATTATGAGGGAGTTTGCAGAGAATATGATGGATAAGAAGAGGAACTTCTTGCTCCTATCCACACACTCCCAGAGTATCAGTAGGAACTCTACTATAATATAAATATTTATGTCTAACTTCAGGTTGTGTCACGGTTTGACATCATATGGACTCATCATCATCATCATTACGAGGTCTCGGAGTTCGGGACACTTACTATACGGTTATGACTACGATAGTAAGCCTCTATTAGTCATGGACACTGACACGTCGCCAGCACTTGGGTTCGCCGGTGTTTCAGGTATTTGTATTACTTATGATGACTCGATACTAGTAGCACTGACTAGGGTTTGGATTTCCAGCTGCGCTTTAAAGCCAGCGAGTATTTGTATATAAGTCGTTCAGTAAAGACCAAGGCTCTTCAGCTTGGTCTTCTTGAATCATCACCAGTCTATTCTCATCTTCTTCCAATCTGTTGATTGAAGCTTGCCTTTCGGGTACCCTAGTGTCTATACCAAGTGACCTAGTGGCAGTGCAACTTAGCTAAGTTGCCAGTGATTATCAAACATTCATCCATATACTTGAACATCACGACGTAGACCTGTTCAAGTCGAACAAGCGTTAGGTGATAACGCTACAGGTTGCCTTTCTAGGTGAAATCTCAATAGTAAGCACAAGGAAGTTTGTAGAGTCAATGACACATGTGACATGTGACATGTCATGGTCATAACCAGTGACTTGTGTTTCACTTGTGCACTAGACTTGGCACTAGAGATGAGAAATCAAGTTGCAGAGATAAAGTGAGAGTGTGTGAAGAGAAAGGCTGGGTTCACAGATACAATTTATGCTAATCACCTTGATAAATAGTGTATATGTACAATGAATAAAGTCATGTGGTATTAAGCCCTATGACAGGTGTAGTGTACTAGTGTGTGACAATGAGGCCACAAGGTTTAATACAAGGTGAAATGTGGTAGAGGTAAATCATATGAACTTGCATGTAATGTTACCACTAAACATTGATCTGACTTGGATCCAAGGGGGTTCTTCCTGAGCAACATTGAAGGGTTAAGTGTGAGTTATAGAGATGTTGTCCCAAGGGGAAGACATAGACAGGTGAGAGGTGAGTTGGACAGATGTAGATGCTTAGATGGATTTGGCTTGATTCACGATATTTAGACTTAGCATAGACAACAACGATGCAAGGGCGATGATATGATTTAGTAGAAGCAGAGATGAGAGGGATGATACATTTGAAGCATAGGAAGCCAAGACTTAAGTACATGAAAGACAAACCACAAGACATGAAGTAAGTGACACAAGTACAATACAGGACACAGACAAGAATAGATGTGGACGTAGATGTGAACATGGTGGCAAACAATGCGATGCAAAACTGAGAAGGCCAAATGCAGATGGTGGCTGATATGACCAAATGTGGTGGTTTGCATGTGCAACATGGATGGGGACCTTACAACATGCCAATAATGGCAAATGCAATGACGACAAAGAGGAATATGCCTGAAGAGAACATATCCTTAGAGAATGTGAATGCCAGCATATAGACATATGTGACAGAGAGGAAAGGAGCAGATGTTTGGCACAAACATCACTCAAAGTCACAACATGGAGAACAAAGGAAGGGACATCTATAACTGTAGCCTAATAGGGTGGTAGACCAAGACAATCAAGATAAGGCTACTCAATGAACTAAGAGGGAGGCCTTATATATAACTAAGGAGCTGGCTTCCAAGCTGAGCTCCAACTACTTCTAAACCACCATTGTCCAATAACACAGGATGGATAAGCCATAGGGGTTTATCAAACACAAGGCAACCATGAGGCACATAGCCATCAGGGCCATCAACAGATGAGAGTCATAATGACTCAGTCCATCAGAATATCCATCAGACTCACAGATAAGAGTCTGAAATGATCTTGGCTCTGATAAGCCAGCAAATACTTGACCCACCATAGTCACATGATCAGAACTTCTCATGATCATGTGCACTAGGCACACATATCCTTATCATGCATCGTCACACAGCATGAATATTGTTATCACACCTTCACAGGTGGCACATGCATGAATGTCACATCACTGCATGGCACAGTATGTGACATTGCAGAAAGTTTGTCTGAGAAAAACAAACAGTTAAAAAAAGAGGAGAATAAGATGATAGTATGGTGTGATTGCAGTGCTTTACCCTTATGACTCCTGGGCTCAGCAGGCTTGTGGTTGATCTGTAAATGTATTCTAAGAACAGTAAGAATATGGATGATTTAATTTGCAGGGTGATTGTGGCAGCTGAAGGCCATGGTCCAATGATTAGGGGGTATGCCAGCACCTCACAATAAGACAGGTGCATCAGCCAGCACCCCAAGCCCAATCTGATCCTGTCATGTTCCTGGTGCATTTTAGCAGATTTGGCTGTTTGAAATGACCAGGTGTAGTGAGGGGTGTAGTTTATCATTCATGAAGAGTACATTCTTTGCTACCCTGTTATTAAAGGTAATCAACATATCACAAGACTTTTTAGTTTTTTTATTTGGTTTCCATTTGAGAGTGCCTTGGGGTGTAGAACCCTATGTGGCACTTATACAAATCATTCTACTGTCCTCTCTGTCCTCACATGTTAATTGATATCCTTAAGTATTATGATGCCTCCTTGTGCCATCGTGGCACATCTTTGTGGTTGATCAAGTGTCAATTGTACTGGAATATGCTTGAGAGTTGCTAAGGTGAAGGGGCAAAGCCAGTAATTTTGATGTGGTTGGGTTAAGTTGTGCACATTGTACTGTGCATTTCATTGCAATTTCTTTCCTGTCCATCCATCCATCTGTCCTCCTCCCACTCCTGCTCCTACAACTCTGTGTGTACTTTATTGGCTGGTCTCTCTTTACATCTTAACCATTTGTGGGGTGTGGGCTGATGCTTGGCCTACCACTGACTTCTGTAGTCTTGCAGCTGTTGTTCTATCTTGCTGCCTTCCTGATCAGCTATTGCAAATCTTCTGTGATTTGTAGGAAGTGTGCTACTGCCACTATTGACTTGTTGCTTCTGAGGAGCTCCACAAACTTCATCTCCATGTTTCCCTTCTTCAGCCACAAGCCCACAACTTCCACCTCTTGTGCGATATCATGCTGGTGCCTTGACTGAGATCATGGCCTGATTTAGTCCTGTTAGGTTTCTCATTCCTGGTGCATTCCTGCAAGAATTGAAAGAAAGAAAGTCAAGTAAGAGAGAGATTGTGTGCCAATTCAAGAATTTTGAGTGGCCAGTGGCAAGAATCATGCAAATAAACAGTTAAAGGGGCAACAAGCTGTACAGTAGTACTACTCTTGAAACCTATGACCATTTTCATTTTGTCATGATATATTCTTGATAAATATTAATAAAATATATAAAATTCTACAACTGACACACATTATATATTGTTTAGTGAACTGTGTTAAGAAAAATGCTAGGAAACATATAAAATTCTACAATTGAAACTTATTATATATTGTCTAGTAAAATGCTTCCACAAAAAGCTTGAAAATATTGTGGAACTTTGTATATGATTTTGATATAATTTTCCTCTTTGAAACATGGGGTTAAAATTAAAAATATGGGTTTAGGAAAGTTTATGACATCATATTATAACTGAGTCACAATTTACCATTCAAAATCATGGTAATATAATTTTGACTGATTGTCATTAATTTTTCATGTGAAATAGTTAGGAAGGTGAGAAAAATATTCAAACATTTTGTTATTCCATTTACATATGGAAAAACTTATTTTCTTTTCATTTTTCTAACCTAGTTCTAAGTAAAACATCTTAACAAAATATGCAATTATTATGATTGAATTTTGTATTGCACAAAATCAAAGATTTTGATTGCCTTTTGTTATCAATTTGTCAAGGCTTTATTGGCCATAAAAGCCTGATTTCCATCCAGTGTTACAAGGATGAACAAGTGAAGTCATAGAAAGGGGTTCTATATGAAAGACAGTCAATAGGGAAAGCAGAACAGAAAAGCCTAGGGCAAGTGAAAAGGTTAAGCATATATTCTATTTATTATGACAAATCACAGGGAATACAATACTGGCATGCAGTGTAGAACTGATGAAAAGGTTGGCATCTGAAATGGGATCCCATGTGCCAAGACAGTAGCCACCTTCGACTTGTGCCATGGAAGGGTACCCTGTAAAAAGTAGAGAATACCAACTCAAGGCACCTTGAACTATACACCATCCTCACAGAATATGACAACATGGGTTTCCTGATATCATACTACCTATTAACAACTGCCTCATCCATGGAAGATCAGAAGCAGCTGAAAGCACTAAAGGCATGGGTGACAATCTTGCATGATAAGTACAGTGTCATTCTGAGTCCAAGATTCATCCACACCAGTGTTGTACAGGTCAGTGTGACTTGGGGTCAGAGTAGTCACAGTCACCAAGGTCAAGCAAGTCATTGACTTAGTCAAGTGTCAAAAGTCACATGACCCTTACTAGATTGCATCATGTACAAGTTATGTACACTGTAGACATACTTTTGTAACATTGGAAATACACTTGCATAAAATGCATTCTTCATATCCTTGTTCTACCATGACTAAGCACTGGTCTTGGGCACATTTTACTACTGACCACAAATTGTTTCAAAACAATAACTATTACAAGAATGTGAGGTACATTGCTTGTCTACATCATCATAAGGAACAGCTGCAGTAATCTGACATCATTGATACAGCAGTTAGTTGGGATCAGCAGTGGCTGTCCTCCAATCTCAGGAAAACCAAGCCAATCCTTGGTGCCACACCTATCAAAATGTGTTCTTGTTGGGCCTGAAGACCAAAATCTTGCTGTGGAAGAAATCAGTGATGCCAAAAGGAAATCACTCAGATGTGAAATTTTTCCTGGTGCACTTGGACATTCAGCACATTCAGCAAGTATGCTGCTCCCTGCTATCATGACCAGCCCAGGATTTGGCTACAATAAATATCCAACTTCAAGCATAGACATGTCAACAGTGCTATTTGAATCACCAACTGCTAGCCCACTTCTTTTATCTGCACCACTGCTAAATTTTGAATGGCCACCAAAATGCTCTCAGGTGCCAAGCTTTACACATCAGGAAGGCTCACTAAGTCCCACTGGAAGAGTGTGGAACCTGCTACTGCAACAGAAATTTGGTGAGGACTTCTGTAAACTACTTATTGCCACTTGCTTGTCGTGGAACACTGTGCACAACCCACAGATGCAATTATTTGTTAAGAAGTGGATTCCTGGTACAATTATACATGATAGTCATACCTTGTCAGGATACATTCTTGATTGAGAGGTGGGAAAGGCTGAGGATAAGCTGAAACTAAAACTTAGGGGGCAGATGGCCACTTTCCAGACAGATGGATGGAAAAATAAAGCTAAGCAAGCAATCATTGCAACAATGGTTAGTGTAGACTTTGAGGTAAGCTTGTGATTGCCCAGGCAAACACCCAAATTCTGAAAGTGCTGATCCAATTGCTTGTGTACCAGCCATATCTAATGTATACTCATGATGTTCCTGTACAACTGGAGACTGGTGATGCCCTTTTGCAGCTTGTCATTGAGGACATTGAATGGAGTGAAGAAACATATGGACTCACCATTATTGCAGCATGTTCTGATGATGGTGGTGATGCCCACAAAATGCAATGCTTACTTCTTGTGTGCATTCCATGGCTTATTGTCATTCATTGTTGGGCACATCAGATCAATCTCATTGTTAGAGACTATTTAACTCTCAAGCTTCCATTCCAAGATTGTGTCCCAAAGGCATTGAAGGTGATCAAGTGGATGAATAGTCACTGTTGTGCATTTGAATTATTCCATCAGGAGCAGCTGTACATGTTCCCAAAATTCCTGGCCCTGATTCTCCCTGTTATCACCTGATGGACTGCACATTACCTCTCACTTTGGCAACTTCTCACTGTTGAAAAAAGTCTGAAAGTTATCTGGCTGAAACATGGTGACACCATAATTGCAACTGGTGGCTCTAAAGCCAAAGACAAAGCCAAGGCCATTGTCATGCAAGCAATAATCAATGATCTACATTTTTGGAACCATATCAAGAGGTAATTGGTACTACATGTATTGTCAGTGACATCAGAGGTGCTTATTTTTTTTTGAAGGACCTGCAGCTGTCTTGAGCCACTCACAATTACAGCTAACATTACTCAAGAGTCTAATACATGGCTCTATCATGTCCTGACCACTCTTGCAAACCTCTACATTTATTACAATCTCAGCCTTCCAAAGATGACCTAGACATGCATGATGTAGTCCTTACTAGCTTGGAGAAGCACTGGGCAGCTGCAGATCAAGACCCTTTCTTTGCTGCTGTTATCCTCAATCCCTTCCTCCATGGGGACTTTCTTGCACAGCAACACATTGCTTTAACACCAATTGGATTATGTAATATGCTCAAGCATCTCCACTCTTATGTTTTCCAAATGGATGTGGATACCAATTTCCATGCTGCATTTATGGACTACTTTAACAGGTGTGAAGAGTTTTCTCCAGAAAGCATGGCTCTTGTGGACTGGGCTGACATGGCTAAGAAGAAAGTAAGTCATGTCAGACCTCAATTGAATGTGTATGCAGTATTAGAATTGACCCTTGATGGAAACAGGGCCAGGAGGTAAACCCTGTTGAGATATGGGAGGGAATTGATACTCATGAAGAAACTGGCCACAAATGCCTCACAATATTAGCAAGCCATATTCTCAGTGTTGTTGTGAACTCCACAGGTTGTGAACATGCATTTAGCTACATGGGGCTTGTTCATACAGGTATCTGCAGCAAGTTAGTTGTTGAGAAGGTTTCATTAGCAAAATGTGTGAGGGCCTGGAGCATTCTGGAGGTACTGGCTCCAGTATGCCAGTATGCCAGAATCATGACTGAAGTCAGAATTTTCTGTCCAATCCAGATGGGCTGACTGGAACCAGTTTCTCACCAGCCATGTTCAGATGTCCTTCCTGAATATGAATGTGTTCCCAGATGTTTGTCCAGCCATTTGTTCAGAATTGAATAAGCTTGTCCAGTCACCCAGCCAGTCATCAACACAGACAGTATCCAGTTACAAAGGTTCATGCCAATCAGCTGTCCAGTGCCAGACATCTGCCCATTTCCAGACATTTGTTGTGTGCCAGTCATTTTGTCCAGCGCACCAGTCATTTGTCTGAATTCAGGCTGTTGGAGATGTATTCATGTAGTACTATCAGAGCTATGCTCGTATATACAAAATGTCAAGACCAAATGCATTGCTCAGTTATCATTGTTACCATATCCCTGAATGTCCATCTTGTTATCTGACACCAATATCTTGCCCCATCCATCAGTAACACCCAATGAAGGTTGAGTTTTTGCATTGATGATGCCTTCAGTCCTCTCAGCAATGTACATCAAAGCATCACAACAGAATTACTCCCATTTTTGCTTGGGTAGCTCACTAGTTGACTGAGCATACTGGCACACAATACCACCCCTCAGGTTGTTGTTGAATGCACAAGCTCCTGGCTTAACACCCCTGTCTTCTTGAACATTGACACCAGTCTTGAACAGGGTGAGGGCACATTCCAACTATATAGATGATTGGATTGTATGCATGCTCACATTGAGGAACTTTACCACTGCTGTGCTGAGTGCCAAGGCACCTAATGGGTAGCCAAAGGTGGTTGGTGCCTTCATTACTCAATGGAGGTGCACTGCAAATACTTGGAGAAGCAACAGTGCCAACCATGAACCTTTGAGCACCTTCAATGCTCAAATATCAGCACTATCAGGAGATGAACAATTGTAGATGTGTACCTTCACATTAGAGTATATAAGTGGAAATGTATGTGGTTGTTCAGTTGGGAAGGGCAGCAGTGTGCAAACAAATGCTGCAACTTTGCTCAAATCCCTTCTGAGTATGGTATCATTCTTGATGTAGTCTCCAACTATCATGACAGCCTTCTTTCCAAGTGCATTTCACCATTCATTAAGGCAGTCAATGATCTCAGAGTGACAATGTCAGCTAAACTGTCTGTCATAGCAGAGCATGAGACATACCACTTTCTTGATGGCAGGATTCTCGTGCACATCTTTGGCTCTGACAGACATTGGTCCCATAACTCCTGTATAGTGGATAAGAGATCTGGATGTTCATTAGTGCCAAATGAATTTGATAATGTCCCAGCCCAGTCTAGCACACCACAAACAATGAGATCCCACTGTGCAAGCTCATGGTCTTCTGTGATTGGAATGTTGGTGACTTTGGGGTTCTGGTAATTTTTTGAGAGATCACTGCCCTCAGACTTGATGAATGGGCTTTGCCTGAGGTATGCAGCACTATGGATGTCTTTCTTCTTGATCACCAGGCTCACCTGTTGACAGAATACATGGCATACTGTAGGAGTTGTGCAGCTGTCAACAGCCATTGGTGGGCACTTGGTTCAGTAATGAGACTTTGCCTGTGCTGCCAATTTCATCTCACGGGGTGATCAATAATTGAAGGTTATTGCTAGGGAAACACACCAGTGTGAATAGCAGTCTGCTTTGAAGATATGGTAACCTGCAGAGTGCTTGGAACCTTGTCATCATCAAAGATACCACCAGCCAGATATGCTTGCACTCCAGCTAACCCTTTGCTGGTGCTTTGCACATGTGTTGTAGCCCAAGAGGATGGTCTTGTAGTAAGGGACACCTCACTTGTGACACGTTCTAAGTTGTCATTGGGATCCATGCTGGCCCTGGGGATTTGAGTGGGGAACAAAATCAGTTTGATCAGTGAAGCTTGTGAAGCATTATACATGGATGTCTTCAAGGTCTGAGAGCTTGAATGGTTGATGAGCTTCCACCAGTCTGTTTGCAAGCCAGTAACCATCTAAGTCTTCTGTTTTTTTTCTTCTGTCTTCTATCAAGTTATGTACAATTGTGTTAGTAATTGTGGTCACATGTAGAGAATGACAGGGGTATTCAAAACCCCCAGGTATCGCAAGGGGTATGATGAGGGGTAAGGGTAAGGGTACGAATGTTGGTACCCCCAGCATACCCTTACCCCTCTTGGGGGTACAGGGAGTACAGAGGGTATTGGAGGGGTATTGCTGGCTTCACCCAGCCTGGTGAATGCCTTTGTCAGCAGTTGACTTCAAGTACCAAGTACACTTGCTTTTTTGATATTATTAAAACTATATTCTCTTTTGAAGATATACATGACTTGGACTGGAAAGAGCAGTGACTACAGTATGTACATTGGAATGGGTATCAGCCCCTTCATCCTTCAAATCATGGTTGTGTTGGGGATTGGGGTCATTCTTGTGCTGTGCCAGCCTGTAGTGCTCCAAGTCATCCTGTGTGGCCTGTGTGGCCTGTGTGGCCTGCATTGTTGCATTTGTCACAGTGTTCACCCTGCACTGTTGTTGCTGCCATTGCAGTTGTGTCAAGGGTCATGTTCACTTTGTGTCTGAGTCATGGTTACAGTTGTCCTAGTTGCCAGGTGGCAACGCAGTGGCCATGGCTGAGATAGTGGTGGTGGTCACTGGTCAGCAGCAACAGTGGTGAGCTTGTTGATGTGAAAAGATGGACATGAGGGTGTGATTCCCCCAGTAGGTGAGTGTGCAATGGGCAAGGGGCTGGGATGGTGGGATGCCAGAGTGATGCCAGTGGCAGGACTCAGGAGGATTTGGAGGAAAGGCCCAAGATTGCAAACAGAGCTCAATATAATACTCATGTAGTATGGCAAAAGAAGTGAAGAATAGCCAGTGTGGTGTATCAGCTATGCTATGTCGCTTTAAATTTTTCTAACCGATGATGAGACTTAGTGTTCAATTCACCACTGGTGCATTTTTTGCAATGCTCATCCACCAATCACACATGCCCTTAGGATTCCCTGGGCCACCAACTCAATTGCATGTGACCCCAATGTTGACCCCAACTGTGTCACCCCAATGCAACTGCAAGCCCACCCTGACAATCTTGGCAATCACAAAGACAATGATATCATGTGACTCATGTCAATAGTGATGACTGTGACCATGGAGCAATGTACTTACAAAACGATGACCTCCACTGCTTGGAGGACAACCACAATGGTTGCAGCAGCATTGTGGCAACAATACCAGCAAGGTGCACTGCAGCAACAATCATGGTGATGGGGGAGGTTGTTGGTGATGATGATGGTGATGGCATATCAGTGTGATGCCAATTGTAGCAGCAGGGGGTATGACATTTCATTAGACATGATATCCCTGGACATGCTGCACAGGAGGGCAGCTCTAGCTACTTGACATTTAGATTATCCAGGATGAAATAAAACACTGATGATGTTTCATGTCATGCAGGGATCTGCACAGGAGTGTCAGGACTCAGTACTCAGCCCTCAAGACTTCATGCCACAGAGGGGTAAACCCTACCCCTGACACCCCCACTTTACCTCTACCCTTACCCGCTAAAAACCCCTACCCTTTACAAGGATGGGGGTTTTTGGGGGGTAGGGGTAAGGGTAGACATTTTATACCCTGGGGTTACCCCTGTCACTCTCTAGTCACATGTCATCACCATATCATCTCTACTCACCATTTAACATGCCAGACCTCTTCATCTGAGTCTTCACTGTTCACATCTTCATTCTTGACATGATTGGGCCCTGGCTTTGTCTTCCTGCCTGAGGCAGCAGGTATCTTGCACAGATGAGTAACATCTTCCCAGAGCATATATTTTGACTGCTGGTGTGCCTTATGGCATGATGACAATGTGGGCCATGTGAGTCTGCCCATAATGATAATGATGATGTGTGACTGACCTTTGTCTTCTTTTTCTTACCACAACTGTGACTGACATTCTTTTGTTTTTGTTTTCTTCCCTTCTGTATACTTTCCTCAAGTCTGCTATCAGTATGAACACTGTCTTCTTCATCTGTCACTGAGTCTTTCCCACTGTCATTGGGATCAATTTTGTATGCTTCCTCACTGCCATCACCACTGGCAGAGCCACAGACAATGCAAGGGTTCAAGCTTTCTTGATCAGGGTTACCAGACATTGGTGCATTCAATTTGCTATCAGGAGCACTGGAAGTATGTTAATGTTCAACAACTCCATCACCTTGGGGACTGCTGATATCCATATGGCCTACCTTGGACACTTTTCATTGAGTGCTGCTCCTTTGCCAACCAAGTCACTTGACTCTGATCCTTGGTTGTCATGGCCTTGAGCTTCTTCAGTCTGCCACATCTTGCCAGTACAACTACTCCCTTTTTGTGTGATGGTCTTGGGGTATGCTCTATTCTCTTGTCAAATGTATCCTCAAGCTCCCCAATTTGAGTGACAGCTTCAAGTCAATTCTTCTTGGATTTTGTAGTGTCATCCTTCTGTCTGGCTGCTATGGCTTCTTTGTTAGCTTGTATTTCTCCCATGGTATGCCATTTCTGTTTAGCATTCAGTACAACTCAACCTGGGTAAGTGTTTGCCTTGGCTCAATGTGGTCAAGTGAGTTGGGTGTTCTCTGACATTGTCACAAGTTCCAAGGGGTGTCTGGGTAATTGATGGAGCAGAAGAGAGGGACAAGGGGTTGGATTCAACAGTCACCACCAAGTGCATTCTCACCTCTTTTTCATAACACTAGGCTGAACTAATTTAGTATGCCTGTGCCAGTGTCAGTTGGAGTCTGTGTCAGTGTTGATGTCACTGGTAGGATCACATTTTTTAACTGTCTTTGCCATGATCGGGCAAGTAAATGACTGCAGGAGAAGGGGGGATGGGCTCCACAATGGGCTACTCCATGATTGTGAGTTTGAGAGGCTCATAGGCTCTCCAATGCTCATTAGACCATACAACTACTGGATCCATCTTGTGAGTCCAGTCAACAAGTGATGGACTATCTCCCTGACTTCACTGATGATTTTTTGATAGAATTTGTGGACTTGTAGCACCTGGCAGAGTTCCTTGACATATCCCCATGGAGAAACTTTATGTGTATTGTACACATCCAGGCTGTCACAAGAGATTTGTCAATCAATGTGGGCAAATGAAGCACATCTGCAAATCCCATCTGTTTGGATTCCCAGCCACCTGCCAAATACCTCTCCCAAGTGTGCCAACACCCCCCAGAAGTCCCCAGTAGCCACTGAGCCCTTTGACCAACAATCCCCAACCTGCAAGCCCTTCCAACACCTACATAGAATGAGATGACATTAGACCCATTGACAGCAACCATAAACTCCACAAGCAGGTTCACCCTCAACTCTGTGGTAAGTCTCATTTCTTTTCTCTTCTACCAAGTTGTGATGGCCACTACATTATCACCCAGGACACCCCACTAACATCTACAGAAATGACTTGCCTCATGGGACCCCATCACCTCCACTGTAACGAACCGTTACTAGGATAAGGGTAAGCGGGATGACGAGTCGCTCCTGAATACTTACCAAGAATTGTTTGATTACTGTATGATTACTGATCCGATTACTGTACGATTACTAGGCGATTATCAAGTAGTAGTAGTAGTGGTTGCATCGCTGACGAAGGTGTGTAGCTAGTATTTCGTTATAAGGCAGCTGTCGACTGATGTGGTTGACAGCTTAACACTTTTGTACCTTCTCGAATCTAGTCGGTGCCTCTCTTCTCACTAGCTGACCCACTTGCACAAGCATCGCTTAGGGAGGCACTTTCAGGTGTCCTCATACAGTCACGCTTACTAGCGTTGACGTACCACTGCTGAGTCATGTTATATCTTGTCACCACATATCAGGTAGCCTAAGTCAGGCTCGGCCTCGTTAGGCATTACATCAGTGTCAAGCTCTCCTCTACACCGTGGCGACACTAAACACAAAGGACGGTTGGGAATTCCAACCCTATCGAATTGAAACTAGAGAATGGGACGCCCCGTCAGATATCTCAAAGGCAGAGTCAGGTGGAGAACGATCCCCGACTCAAGAAGAACAGGAGACCTAGAGCACTTCAACACAGGCTACTACGCAGAAGCAGCCACTGCACAAAGGTATCACCCCATAATCTTCCATCAAGACAGGTGTTGCTGGGTAGAACTTAGGTGGAACCGCACCCTTTACCACTTTGAAGCAGCACGACCAGCAGGAGACGACCTCAACTGCAACATACCACAAATCAAAGTGCTACCAATCGAAGACCAAGGATGGATCGACGGCCAACCTGAAGAAACCGAATCCACCCCAGTATCCCCAGAACTCCAACATCGTACTCCCGCTCGATCAGACACCAGTCATACAAGCAAACGAGCAGACACACCATCCATTCTGGCAGAAGATCCAGAACCAATCAATGTTTACGAACAAGAACCAGAGGTGGACGAAATTACCCACCAAACAGCTACATTACACATCCCTGACCCCATTATCATGGCCACTCAAACTGTAACCAAAGAACCATGACTGCTTGTCATCGATGAATGAACAGGACATGTGGTAGATATAAATCCTGAAGACCTACAAGCAGCACAAAGAGCAATGGGACCAGATGAACCAGACCAGCCAGGAGAATTCGATTTTGACTACTTCAAACCACCCCGAGACAATGAAAGAATTAACAGAGGAGAAGGACATCGTGGATATCCATATGTCAGAAGACCCAATCCACCCATGGGAGGAGGCGGAGGGGGTCCGCCTATGAGAGGTGGTGGAGGAGGCCCACCGCCAGCCGGAGGAGGAGGACCACCCATTGCCCCTGGACCCCCAGCACACCAAACCAACGACAAGTTCATAGGAAACCCACCAAACCCGTTCAACGGGGATCGGTCCAAGGTCGAAGGGTTCATCCTTCAATGGGAAGTATATGCAGGAGTCAATGCCAGTCACATGGCAATGAGGAACAAATACCAAAAAGCTATGTTGTTCCTCACTTATGTACAGGGAGACCTGGTTAATGCCTGGGTCATGTCAGCAAGCCAGTGGCTGGTTCGAGAAGTAGACTGGGGAGTCAGCCAATTTGATAATTGGCTATGGAACAACATCCTGCAAGCCTTCAGAAGGCAATTTGTGGATGTACTCAGCAAGGAACAAGCCCAAGCACAACTCGACGGAGGAATAAAAATGAAGGAGGGCAAAATTGATGATTATATTGCCTTATTCGAACAACTTGTTCGATACACCAGATATGACATCAACGCCAAACAAACCCTCAAGTACTTCATAAAAGGACTACCTCAGGCCCTATACGAAGCAATGTACCAACACGACGACCCGAGGACTTATGAAGAATGGAGAGCATCAGCCCTCAAGCGGCAACAAAAGTGGATACACATGCAGACAGTATGTGGTAACCTAGACACCTTCAAAAACAGCGCTAACAAAGGGCAATCCAGAGCATTGGCAAAATTGCTGGCACCACTCTCACACCCCGATGCAATGGATACATCGGCAGATTGAGTATGAGGAAGATTGGCAGGAGCAGAGGACATTGTCAGTCAACGACCACCCTTCCCGCCAAGGGGAGGATACCTTCAGCGCCAATGAGAAAATCGCCATGACTTTAGCCAAGTATGGTGCTACAATTGTGACAAGCTGGGACATCTCAGCCAAGACTGTTGCCAACCTCGATGACATCGCAGAAACCCTCAAATAAGGGCCACCGAAGATAAACCAAGGACCGATGAAGACAAAGCCGAGG
The DNA here is from genome assembly GCA_015025155.1 of Lactarius quietus. Classification (NCBI taxonomy): domain Eukaryota; kingdom Fungi; phylum Basidiomycota; class Agaricomycetes; order Russulales; family Russulaceae; genus Lactarius; species Lactarius quietus. The sequence continues at coordinate 78,068 of WITN01000055.1, forward strand.
ACTGGCTGCAAGGAGTAGCCAGCAAAGGAGATGATGTGAAGGACCTAATCCTTCAGAAGTTGATGGGGATGGATTTTTCAGACACCTAAACCCGGCGGCCTGGGTGAGGGCATTCCATTGTAACTCTGTGTACATTATGTGCTATCGATCTATGTGAATTCCAGTTCAGTTACACACGCATTACAACATGGCTGACATTAAAGCACTAGTGGACTCAGGAGCCACTGACAATTTTGTGAGCGTACAATTCCTCCAACAGATGGGGATAAAAACACAGCTGTTAGACAAGCCAAAAAGGATCTATAACATCGACAACACCACCAACAAAGCAGGACAAATAACCAGTTATGTCATCCTTCGAATCAATGTAGGGGGCAACGACAAAGAGATGAGGTTCCTGGTCACAGATATAGGGAAAGAGGACATCCTCTTTGGATACCCCTGGCTTGCAGCGTTTGAACCAACATTCGACTGGAGAAAAGGGAGTATCACTCAAAACCATCTTCCCGTTATCATCAAAACCGTCAACACTTCTCAAAGACGAGACGTCCTGGCCCATTTATTAACCAAAGCAAAGGAAGAGATCGTCGACCAATTGGAAAGAGAAGAATCGAGGGGACGATGAATACTTATCCCTGCGGTCAAACAAGCTATCACCGCAAAACCCAACAAAGCGAAAGAAACAATCCTACCCCCACAGTACGAAGAATTCCGCAAGGTATATGATGAGGAAGCATCAACTTGAATACCAGAGTAGCAACCATATGATCACATAATTATGTTGCAACCCAACGCTCCAACAGCGATCACCTGCAAGGTCTATCCCATGATGCACACAGAAGATGAAGCACTGGATGCGTTCATCGATGAACATCTTAAAAAGGGATACATATGACCATCACAATCACCATACGCATCATCATTCTTCTTTATTAAAAAGAAGGACGGGAAGTTACGACCAGTTCAGGATTATCGCGCCATAAACCGGTGGACGGTACGAAATCAGTACCCTCTACCTTTAATAGCGGAATTAATGAGAGATCTCAGGGGAGCGGTCATGTTCTCGAAGCTCGACGTCTGGCAAGGATATAGCAACATCCGAATAAAAGGTGACAAACACAAAGCTGCGTACAAAACATGATGTGGCCTCTTCGAACCCACCATCATGTACTTCGGACTATGCAACTCACCGGCAACATTCCAAGCCTTCATGAATGAAATCTATCAACCGGTGATTGCAAAGTTTGAACGCGAAGGGACCAATATTCGGATTTACATGGATGACATCGCCATTGCTACAAATAACCTCGGTATGTTCCAACGTACAAATGACGCTCACACATCCGCGGTCAAAGCAATTTTGGGGGTCGCCGCTGACCACGACCTATACTTCAAACTGGACAAATGCACCTTCCACATCCCATCCATTGATTACCTGGGGGTAATCCTTGAAAAGGGGATGACACGCATGGACCCAGCAAAGGTGGCAGGCATTCGTGACTGGCCCACACCCACAAAAGTCAAAGACGTACGTAGTTTCTTGGGTTTTTGCAACTTTTACTGCCCCTTTATTCAAGGATTTGCCAACATTGCCAAGCCAATGAATGAGTTAACAAGGAAAGAGGCCGAATGGTCCTGGGGACCAACCCAACAACATGTGTTTAACACACTCAAACAAAGGATTACGGCTGAACCAATACTTGCTCATCCAAACCCAAAGATTCAATACGACCACGAAGTAGACACCTCAGGATTCGCTGTAGGAGCAGTACTGATGCAGAAAGGAACTGATGGCAAAAGGCATCCAGTAGCATTTTACTTGGCCATGCTCAATGAAGCCGAATGCAACTATGACATTTACAATCTTGAGTTACTGGCCATTGTAAAAGCTTTACGAAACTGGAGATATCTATTGGTGGGATCGCTGCACAAGGTCAGAGTGTTCTCCAATCACATGAACCTGCAGTACTGGCGAGACCCACAGAAGATCAGCCGGAGAGTAGCAAGAGAAGTGCTGGAGTTAGAAGAATATGACATTGAGATCCATCATCTCAAAGGTTGGGCTAACGGAAGAGCAGATGCATTATCTCGACGGCCTGACTACGACACAGGGGAGAAAGATAACGACCAGGTAACTGTCCTACCCAACCAATTATTCATACAAACAACAGGGACGACAACCATACCTGTCGAACAAGACAAAACAAAGATCAATCCATGGGTCAGCCCCCATGAGCTAAAGAAGATTGACGGAGTGTGGTTCAAGAATGGAAGAGTAGTAGTCACCAGTCGACAATACGAAGCCTTGAGGGAAGTTATCAAACAAGACCACAATGCACTAACCGCAGGCCACCCAGGGATAGCAAAGACGCATGAATTACTTTCCTGACACTATTGGTGGCCCAAGATGAAGCAAGACGTTACAGAATACGTACAAGGATGCACAGAGTGTCAAAGGCACAAAGTAATCCCACCAAAGCACCACTCGTGCCCATATATCCAAGGCAAGGAGCTAACCCATTTGAAGTAATTGCAGTGGATTTCATCACTAAGTTACCCCCTTCTGACAGGTATGACTCAATACTCACTATTACCGACCATGACTGTTCGAAGGCTTCAATATTTCTCCTGTCAAGAGTCGATGTCAGGGGAGGAAACAGCAATACTCTATGCACAGAAAGTACTCCCGCGATTCGGATTACCAAGCAAAATCATCAGCGACCGAGACCCCCGATTTGCAGCAAAATTCATGAGGGAACTGTGCCCAGTCCTCCAAATCCAGCAGAACATATCAACTGCGTACCATCCTAGGACCGATGGTCAATCAGAACGCACCAACCAGTGGCTGGAACAATATCTGAGGCTATGGACAAACAAACAACAGAATAACTGGGCGGCGCAATTACCGTTGGCAGAGTTCGCCCACAATAATATGATGAGTAGCACCACAAAACAAACCCCGTTTTTCACGCTCATGGGGTATCACCCGAAAGATAGATGGACACCAAGTCTGCCCAACTTGCCAAGCATACACAACCGTCTAGAACAATTACAGGAGGCCCATCGGAGCGTGCAGGAGAATATGACAAAGGCCCAAAATTTATGGATCAAACATAAAGATACGCCCAGATATGCCATAGGAGACCAAGTATGGTTAGATGGGTGCAATCTACGAAGCAATCAACCAACAGCCAAACTTGTGCCCAGAAGACAAGGACTGTTTGAGGTGGTTCAGGTGATGTCCCCTGTGAATTATCGGCTCAAATTACCTCCACAATGGAAGATACATGACATGTTTCACACAGACTTACTCACACCTTACAAAGAAACATGTATGCATGGCGCAAACTACTTGCGCCCTCCACCAGAACTAGTTGATGGTGTGGAGGAATACGAAGTAGAAAAAGTACTAGACTCCAGAAGACACAGGCGAGGACGTAAACTTCAATACCTGATTAAGTGGAAAGGCTATGCCGACTCAGAGAACCAGTGGGTTCTGTGGGACGATGTTCATGCAGAAGAAGAAATAAGGAAGTTCAAACTGTCTAACCCGAAGGCTGAGGTTCACATAAAAGCAGCCTTGACAGAACCACCAAAACCCTCATCCTCTCTACCCCTTAACACAATGTCCCATGTCCCACTCACCATTGTCAACATCTGGGTGGAGAAGGAGGTTGTCGAATGTGTGCACTCATGGACCTTCTAGTGTCCACTCCCAAATTCAGCTCTGCATTGCTGTGGGATGAGTATGGAATCAATGACAACATTGTGGTATGCAGTAGGTTCTTTTCAGTCCATGAGCTACACAAACCCATTCACCAATGATTTTCCACATGTTAACATCCACAAAAGTCTTTCACTGGACTAATTACATCAAATCATCAAGGGTTCGTTCAAAGATCACCTGGTCATGTGGGTGTGCAAGAATATTATAAAGACCAACAGCAAGACTTGCAACAAGGAGATCTTGGATGAAATTGATAAATGGCAGGTGTGTACTGGATGGCCAGCAATGTTATACTAATATGATCCATAGGATTGTGGCGACTCCTCCTTTCTCTGGCTTACACCAATTTAAGCAAGGTCAACAGTTTAAACAATGGACTGGGGATGACTTGAAGGTGCTAAGGAAGGTAAGTACAACCATCAATATTTTGTTCATGTATTCCTTCAGATGTTACTGATGTATTTCCAGGTTCATATCCTGGCTATTGCAGAGTACATGGACCCACAGGTTGTCAAGTGCCTCTCTGCATTTCTCAACTTCTGCTATCTCATTCAATGCTCCAAATTTGGGCTGTTGGACTTCACTGCCATTGAAAAGGCCCTGAATACATTTCACAAGACACACGTCTTCTGCACTTCCTGCATCTGTAAAAAGGGATTCAATCTCCCACATCAACACTCCATGGTACACTACATGCACCTCATTCAAGAATTTGGTGCTCCTAATGGGTTATGTTCATTGATTATGGAGTCCTGCCATATCTCAGTGGTGAAGAATCCATGGCAGCACTCAAATCATGATGAGCCCATTGGACAAATGTTGCTAACAAACCAGTGACTTGACAAGCTTGCATTTCTCATGCATGTTTCATAGTGCATGGGATGTTACCAGATGATCAGACAACAAACTCAAACCCAAAACCTGTCAGAAACAATGAAGAAGACAACAGTGCCATTGAAGGTCAGACCATGGGAGAGGTTGTTCTTGCCATTCACCCATGTAAGTGACCCTTATTTACTAAGTCTCATATCAGAGGAAACTGATATCTGAACCCAGAACCTGCATACCCTGCAGATCTGGCATTGCTTGCAGAGCACCTCAACTCACCCAACCTGCTACAACTCATACATCAATTTCTCTTTGATCAACTTCAACCTGACAAAGTTTCTGAGGATAAGCAGCCCTGGGAAAGCCTGCCCAACATACAATCCCCATTCTCAGTCTTTCATTCAGCACATGTGGTATTTTATGCTCCTAGTGATGTTTCAGGCTCACATGGCATGCACCATCAGATAATCCATTCCACCCCTTCTTGGCATCAAAAGCATGCATAATATGACTGTGTCTTTGTTGTAAAAAATCAAGATAAGCCTGGGATGTGAGGAATGAGTGTGGGGCACATTCACACCTTTCTTTCTTTCTCATATGATGGTACCACTTATCCATGTGCTCTCATTGACCACTTTAGGTGTGTAGGGCAGGGCCCAGATCCTGTTACAGGAATGTGGAAAGTTTGGCCTGAGCTAGTCAGCTCCAAGCCCCTACAGTCTGTATTTCACATTGATACAATCTTGCATAATGTTCACCTTATCCCAGTTTTTGGTGCAGGATGTATTCCATGTCAATGTCATTATTCCAAGTCTTTAGCTGTTTTTTCTTCATACTTTGTAAATAAGTATGCAGATCATCATTCATTTGATGTGATTTAATTGTAGAACCCTGACATCAGTGGCATTCAGCCTTTTCTGTTTCAGGTGTAGCCCACACATTCAACTCATGTTCAATTCTCACCTTGTTTCAACTCACTTCTTGCCCCCACTCCTTTCCTTTGTCTGTCTTTGTCTGTTTTTACCTACTGGATGTCACCTGTTGATGTTGATAGGTGCCACCAAACATCTATGCCACAACCAAACAACCTTCAATCCTGGCAACAACAGCTTAAGCTTCACAAGCCATTTGCATTTGTTTTTGATGCCCAGGCCTTCTTTCACATGGCCCTGTCCCAATCCAACAACCTTGTTCACACCTTCACTGATGCTGATTTGCATCATGCCCTTGACTCTGTCTAAAAAGGCCAGGTTTCCTTGAGATGGACAAAGGTATAATTGTCCCATTCAATAGCAAATATTCTTACATTTCTTTTACTCTAGTGCACTGTGACAATGATGTGCACTTGTGTGGCTGTCCCAGCCCCCAACTATTCACCATCCCACATTGATCATGGACTCCTCACTTCATTTTTGTGTTGGTACAACCTCATCTCCTTGCTTCCCATCAATTATTGGATTCCTCCCTTAACACTGTCCATTCCCAAAACCTCTTCTGCATTGGTACAACCATTAAGTTATGCTCCCCAGTGATAGTGATCCCTCCCTTTTAGACTTTGCCTCACTTTGCTTCTGTTCCTCCCACATTCCAAGTTTGCTTTATCAACCTTCATTATTCTGTGCATATATAATGCTCTCACCTTTAATGCTATTGTTGTTTCCCATGCTTGCAGGCAATCACCCTGCCCTTTTAGAGGTGCCATGCCATGCACTCCTAGTGCAAGGTCATAGCCACTGCAAGGAGTAAGGCTATTTGTCCTAGAGTGGGAAAGTGATTTGAGTTGCCAGGTCCAATCACACATTGAGTGGTGAGTGGTGATTACCAGGGGTATAGAAAACCCTGGGGTATTGGTGAAGGGTATTGGACGGTAGGGGTAAGGTACAGGAGTTGTTACCCTTGATGTACCCCTACCCCTGTGGAGGGTAAGTGATATACCCCTCTGGGGGGGTAAGGGTATGGCAGGGGTACACCAGTCTCCAAAATTCACTTACTTTCCAGGTAATGGGTAAACCCAGGCACCTTTCTGATTTGCAATCAGTCAATATATTTCATAGTTACAAATAAATTACAGCTAGGCTCCCCAACTGTTACGTGCGAGCTGCACGTGAGCCTGACTTAGGCGACGTAGAGTGAATGCGGTGACTTAGCAAATCCTCAAGCGCGAAGGCTGAGTAATCGTCTCAACGCTCGAAGGCGGAGTTTGGCTTATTCACTAGATACAAGCGGTTGTATCTAGACTGCGTTGGTCTTCCAGGGTCCTTCCCAAGGAGAAGAGACGAGACCAAGACCGATCGATTGAGAAGGTAAGAAGGGTACAAGAAATCCAAGCTGTCGACCACAACAGTCGACAGCCGCCTTATAACTAGCTATGGGCGTCCACTCTCAACAGTGATGATGCATAATCCTAATACTACATGGTAATCATCCATCAGCCACTCACTAAGAGCATCAGTCATCGTATAGTACATTAGTAAGTCCATCCTTCTGATAGGTAAGCTTCAGGAGCGACTTGTCATCCTGCTTACTACTGTTCGAACGTTACATCACCCCCTTCACAAGGGTGAGCGCCCTCGCTCCACTACCCAGTTGGTCACCGTTGTAAGCCCCATGTCCGTCTCATGCTCATCCCGCACCCTCCTGAGGGCATGTGCGCACCCTAATCTGGTCGCCGAGTGCCGCGCTTGATCACCGTGGACGAAGATGTCATCCTCGAGCCTTTTGATTGCCGTCTTGAGCTTGGCGATGACCTCCATGGATGTGCGGTAGCGTCTCACTTCGGCTTGGAGGGATATATCTCCCAGCCGCGTGAGAGCCTCGTCTACCTGTCGCTTTCCACGGAAGTCAGCGCGGAAGTATTGAAGGTCGTCGCGGGAGTACTCAGCTGCGGGGCCCATGTCCCGACATGGTTCAGCGTGGATGTCAGCTTGGTAGATGGGCGAGTATCTCCCCATCGTTCCATACACCTCCGGGTTGTTGAGCATTTGAACCCGCACATATTTTGCAGGGATGCGACGTCCCTCGTGTTCGATAACCATCGGGACCCAATTCATCCCGTTGTTGAGGATGAATCCGCCGGGAGTAGGCGATATGGCATGGAGAGGGATCCTCGTCGCATGCGCTCGGCGCGTGTTGATGGGCGACAGATCTCGGGCCCCGGTGTCGGCGGGTATGCCGCGCGCCTCGTATCCCGCCTCGGCCGTTGGTCCGTAGACAACAGCAACTGGAGGTGGTTGGAGCGCGTCATTGTTGGCTTCTCTGGTAAGGACGCGGACTTGGAAAGGTACAGGTGCGGGAGCACAGTGGCAGTAGTTGGGGGGGTTGTCGCTTCTGGTGCAGACAACCCAGGCGACATGGTAGGACTCGTCGCTGGCATCGTCTTCATCTTCACTGTCAATGTAGTTGACAGCGGTGGTGGAGGTGTTCGCGGTGGAGGGCTGGAGGATACTTGCCTCATCAGCAACCGTATCCTCATCCGTCTCTCCACTGGCGTCATCTTCACTATCTGATCCTGCCTCCATGCCGACATCACTGTTTTCAAGAGGTCGTACTCCTCCCTCATCTTCTTCCACTCAGCCGCTTGCGGGTGTGGGGAATCGGCGGCAAGCCTCGGCCAGGTCTTGAGTGGCTTGATCGCTTCTAGTGGTTGCTCTGACGTGCTCAAAGGCGGAGCAGTATGGGTCATCGACATTGTTGTTGGTGTCATATGTGGTGAGGGTACTGGTGTGGGGGATCTTGTCAATGGTAATAGTGGTGAGTGGGACATGGGACATTGTAGTGGGGGCTGATGTTTCAGCTTGTCTTGTTGTCCCTGCTTTTATGTGAACTTCGGCCCGCGGGTTAGATTTTTTAAAATTCCTTATCTTGTCCTCCACATGGATGTCGTCCCACGAGACCCACTGGTTATCTGAGTCAGGATACCCCTTCCACTTGATAAGGTACTGGAGTTTGCGCCCCCATCCTCGTCTTCTTGAGTCTAGTACTTTTTCGACTTCATATTCTTCCATGTTATCTATCAACTCTGGTGGAGGGCGCTGATAGTTGGCACCATGAGTCATTGTTTCTTTGTAAGGTGTGAGAAGATCTGTGTGAAACACATCATGGATGCTCCACTGTGTGGGAAGCTCTAGTCGATAGTTGACAGAAGACATCACCTGGACCACCGTAAATGGACCGTGTCTTCTGGGCGCAAGTTTCGTGGTTGGCTGGTTGGTCCGCAAGTGGCGTCCCTCGAGCCAGACCTTATCTCCCACCTGATACTTGGGCGTGTCATGATGTTTAACCCATGACTGTTGCACCTTTTGCATCTGTCCTTGCGCTTGTTGTCTTATCTCCTTCAAGTGTTTTAGTCTTGTCTCAACTTGTGGTATTGGTGATAGCTTATCTGTCCAGTTAGTGCGTGGGTGATATCCCATTAGCAGTCTAAATGGTGACTCGCGTGTGGACTCATTAGTCCAATTGTTATGTGCAAACTCGGCCAATGCAAGGTATTCGGCCCAGTTGTCCTGCCTTTCGTTGACCCAGAATTGGAGGTATTGTTCCAACCATTGGTTGTTGCGTTCCGATTGTCCATCGGTTTGGGGATGATAGGCGGTCGAAATGTTTTGTTGTATCCCCAGGATCCAGCACAGCTCTCTTGTAAACTTTGATGCGAATCGGGGGTCTCGGTCACTGATGATTTTTGAGGGTAATCCAAACCGGGCCACTACATGTTTAGCATAAAGGATGGCCGTTTCTTCCCCTGATATCTCCTCCTTGCATGGTATAAATATTGATGCTTTCGAACAGTCGTGATCAGTGACTGTTAGTATGGAGTTGTATGCTTGTGATCCTGGAAGTTTCGTGATGAAGTCCAACGCCACTACTTCGAATGGTGTTGCTTCTGGTTTTGGAAATATTGGTTGTAATGGCGCCTTTGTCATTCGTGTGTTGACCTTGCATTGCTGACAATTGGCGCATCCTCGTACGTATTCTGCGATGTTGTTCTTCATTGTCGGCCACCAGTAGTGCCACTCTACTTGCTGAGTTGTTCGGTTTATTCCTGGGTGTCTGTGAATCGGGGGGTCGTGATGCGTAGAGATTACTTCTCTGATGTCGTCTATCGTCCCCGTAACAACCAGTCTCTGTCCTTGATACCACCATAGTCCGTTGACCTTCGTTAGTTTGTGAGGATCGACCCACTTGCGTATCTTTTGTTCGTCTTGTTGTGTTGTGGTGTTGATGGTTCGTACGAACAGTTTGTTAGGTAGGACCGTGACATTTTTGTTGTCTTTTTCGCCTTGGTCGTAGTCGGGGCGCCTAGACAGGGCGTCGGCTCTCCCATTGGCGGTTCCTTTTATGTGGTGTATCTCGAAGTTGTACTCTGCCAATTCCAAGACTTCTCTGGCGATCCTTCGGCTGATTTTCTGGGGGTCTCGCCAGTATCGAAGGTTGAGGTGGTCAGAGAATATGCGCACTTTGTGTGGAGATCCAGCTAACAAGTGTCTCCAGTTCCTGAGTGCTTTTACAATGGCCAGTAGTTCAAGATTGTAGATGTCGTAGTTGCGCTCAGCGGCGTTTAGCGTCGCTGAGTAGTAACCCACTGGGTGTCGTTTTCCATCCTGCTTCTTTTGTAATAGTACTGCTCCCACTGCGAATCCGAACGTGTCTACTTCTAGATCGAATTGTTGGGTCTGGTCAGCGTGTGCGAGGATGGGTTCCGTGGTGACCCTTTGCTTGAGTGTGTCAAACGCTGCTTGCTGTCTCTTTCCCCATTGCCATGGTTCGTCTTTGCATGTTAGTTCGTTTAATGGTTTGGCAATGGCAGCGGAGCCTCTGATAAATTGCCAGTAAAAATTGCAAAAACCCAGAAATGATTGTATGTCCTTTACTGATGAGGGGGATTGCCAGTCCAAAGGCCCGAAATTTTAACGGGGTCCATACGTGTTACCCCCTCTTCAAGGATTACCCCCAGGTAATCGATGCTGGGAGCGTTGAAAACACATTTCTCCGGTTTGAAGAATAATCATGTTTCTGGGCGATTGTTAGTACGTCACATACTGCCTCTTGATGTTTCTTAAGCGACTGGAACTGTCGCTTTGTTGCTATTGCAATGTTGTCCATGTAGACACGAATTGCCGTTCCCATGGCCTCGTGTTTTGCTATGATTGGTTGGTATATTTGTTCATGAATCTCTGGAATGTAGCAGGTGAGTTGCACAGTCCAAAGTACATGACAGTCGGTTCGAAAAGACCGCGGCGTGTCTTGAACGTGGCTTTGTGTTCGTCCCTTCTTTGATCTGTATGTTGTTATATCCCTGTTGGACATCTAGTTTGCTAAAGATCTGTGCCCCTCCGAGGTCCCTGATTAGATCGTCAATAAAAGGGAGCGGATATTGGTTTCGTATTGTCCATTCATTGATTTTTCGGTAGTCCTGTATGGGTCGTAGCTTTCCGTCCTTCTTTTTGATAAAGAAAAAGGATGATGCATACAGGGACTTCGAGGGGCGAATATATCCCTTTTCTATTTGTTCGTCGATGAAGTCATCCAGTGCTGCGTCTTCGATTCTTGTCATCGGGTATACTTTGCAGTCGATGACATCTGGTACTCCCTTCTTGAAGTCAATTGCGTGGTCGCAACTTCGTTTTGGTGGGAATCTTTTTGCTTCTTCTTCGCTGAATACTTTCGTGAAGTGTTGGTATTCTTGAGGTATGCTGACTTCTTTGGTATATTGTTTGGCGTCAACCGCAAGCTCTACCGCGATCGTCGCCCGTATACCTGTTCTTCCAATGTTGCCACTATTTGTTCTTTTGCGTTGGTCATGAACATTCGTGACACCCTTGTGTCTTCTTTTTCTTCAGTCAATAGTTGCGCCAGTACCGCTCTCCTGTCATTTGGATTGACCGATCGTAGCACTATAGGGAGTTGTTTTTCATCAATAGTGGCATGACGCCAGCTGAACCTGGGTTCATAAGTTGCGAGCCACGGGTATCCCAACAGTAGATCCTCTTTTCTGATGTCGGTGATGAGGAAACGCATTTCCTTTTTGTGCCCCCAGTTTCGATGCTGAGTGTGAGGTAGTGTGTGATCTGCCCTGCTTTATTAGTGGTATCGTCGATGTTGTAGATATTTTTGGCTTATCTAATGCCTTTTGTCCCAATCCCATCCGTTTAATGAAGTTCGGATGTATGAAGTTGTCAGTGGCTCCAGAGTCCACCAACGCTTTGATATCGGCCATGTTGTAACTTGCACGAATTGAAACTGGTACTCGCATAGATTGGTAGCGCATAATGTACACAGAGTTACAATGTATTGCCCTCACCCAGGCCGCCGGGTTTAGGCGTTTCCAAAATCCTGTCCCATCAACTGCTGTAGGACCAGGTCTTTTACTTCTTCGTCATCTCCGGCAACTCCTCGTAGCCATTCCGCCACTTTTTCTTCTTTAGTCGGTGCGGTTTCTGTTGTTCGCGTCTGTACCTTGCGGCTTCATCGAGGTTGTCTGCAGTCGCGGCTGATATGGCCCATCTTCTGGCAGTTGTAGCACTGCGTTTGGCTATGGTTGCGCTTGAATTGTCTTTGTATAAATCCCCTGCGTGGTGGGTATGGTGGACGCGGCGGGTTGTCATTTCGTTTGTAGTTGTTGAGCACGTCTTCTGCTCCTGCTAGTCGTCCGCATACTCGGTCTGCAGAAGTGTCCATTCGGTCATCATTCTGTAGTGGTGCAAGCAACTTAGCTAATGCTCCCCCTGGAGCTCGTCCTGGCTTGAAGGCGTTAAGGTTGCCTCTGACTGTTTGCATGTGAATCCACTTTTGTTGCCTTTTCAGGGCGGATTCTCTCCATTCTTCATAATTGCGGGGGTCGTCATGTTGGTACATTGTTTCGTATAGGGCCCGCGGTAGTCCTCGTGTGAAGTACTTGAGCGTTTGCTCGGCGTTAATGTTGTATCCTGCGTGTTGGACGAGTTGCTCGTATAGGGCAATGTAGTCGTCAATTTTTCCATCCTTCATATGTATGCCAGCATCAAGCTGGGCTTGGGCTCGTTCTTTGCTGAGAACATCGCCGAACTGCCTTTGGAAGGCGCCGAGTAGGTTCTCCCATAACCTGTTGTCAAACTGGTTGGTTCCTGTGGCTACTTCGTTGACGAGCCATCGACTTGCAGTCATTACCCATTGGTTAACCGCATTTCCCTGTATATAGGTGAGGAACAACATAGCTTTTTGATATTTGTTCCTCATAGCTGAGTGGTTTGCGTTGACTCCCGCGTAGACTTCCCATTGAAGAATAAATGCCTCGGCTTGAGACCAGTTTCCTGTGAATGTCAGTGGTGGGTTACCGATGAATTTGTTGTCGCTCCCTCCTTGGGGGGCGTTGATGTCTTGGTGTGGTATGTTTCCTGGATGTCCTCCTCTGCCTGGTGGTCCTCCTCCACCTCCTGGTGGTCCTCCTCCACCTGGTTGTCTCAATGGTGAGAATGGTTGGTTGTCAGGTGACGGGACCCTGTGTCGATCGATTCGGAATTCATAGAATCTTTCCAAATCTGTCTGGTGACTTGGTGCATCAGGGACGTCTGGTCCCATTGCTCGATTTGCCGCCTGTATGTCTTCTGGTTGCAGCTGTTGTATGTGTCCCGTTTGCTCGTTTATAACGAGTTGGGGTGGTGATACTTCTGTCTGGGTGGTCATGCGGTTGTATGGTATTCCCCTGATTGGTTTGGGGATGTGTAACTCAGCTGTTTGCTCCGCGAGTGCGTCTACCTCGGGTGAGTGTATCGCTATGTTTTCTGGTTCTTCTTCAGATACGGTTGGTGGATGTTTGCTAGTAACACTAGTGGTGGCCAGAGTGTGTGTTCGTAGTTGTAATTCTGCTGGCAGTGGGTCTGAGATTAGGTTTCGGTCTTCCTCACCATCGATTGGTCCTTGTTCATCAATTGGTCGTGCCTCGGTTAATGGGATGTTGATATTTAGGTCGTCCCCCATGGGTCGTGCTGCTTCGAAGAATCCTCTCGTCCTACTCCACCTGAGCTTGACCCAGCAACAGCGTTCTCAATTGAAAACGACTGGGTGATATCTCTGGGCGGTCGCTGCTTCTGCGTAGTATCCGGTATTCTGTTTGTCAGTCCTACTGATCTCTGGTACCAGTCGCCACCTGATTCTCCCAACGATGTATCGTGCTGGGGCATCACGGTTTCGTGTTTCGATGGTGTATGGTTGGAAGTCGTTCCAACCGTCTTTGGTATTGATTGTCGCCACGGCATTCGTTGTAAAGAGAGCTTGGATTTAATGTTACGTGCGAGCTGCACGTGAGCCTGACTTAGGCAACGTAGAGTGAACGCGGTGACTTAGCAAATCCTCAAGCGTGAAGGCTGAGTAATTGTCTCAACGCTCGAAGGCGGAGTTCGGCTTATTCACTAGATACAAGCAGTTGTATCTAGACTGCGTTGGTCTTCCAGGGTCCTTCCCAAGGAGAAGAGACGAGACCAAGACCGATCGATTGAGAAGGTAAGAAGGGTACAAGAAATCCAAGCTGTCGACCACAACAGTCGACAGCCACCTTATAACTAGCTATGGGCGTCCACTCTCAACAGTGATGACGCATAATCCTAATACTACATGGTAATCATCCGTCAGCCACTCACTAAGAGCATCAGTCATCATATAGTACATTAGTAAGTCCATCCTTCTGATAGGTAAGCTTCAGGAGCGACTCGTCATCCTGCTTACTACTGTTCGAACGTTACACCAACCCTATCCACACTATGGCAGAACTCCTCATTTATGGACCTCAAATGAGGAAACCAGCCAGTCAATTCACTGACAATAGTGGAACCAAGCCACTTGTATCAAAGAGAAAAAGCCAACTGCTAGCTCAACTCAAAAAATGCTTGCCTCTGCAAATCCACCAAGGGCAAAGACAACACCCCATTCAAGCACTATTCCAAGCCAAGACTCACATGAGCCTATGGATGCTGCTGACAGGGCCAGTGATGAGGCCAAAATTGTTCAACACAATTCAACAAACAATTCAGCTGAGGCCCCACACAGTGACAATGAGATCCTCAGTGACAACTCAGACAGTGAGGTTGAGGAGTTGGAGGCTATGGAGAGTCCTAAAGATGAACTTGGTGAGCTTGACCACTCTGACTTGGCTCATCTCTGACTGCAAACTTACAGCATGGCTCCTCAGAAAATTGGACCACACCAATCTATGCTTTTGTTGAGCCTACACCAATTATTGACCTCATAGATGGCTGTTGAGTCCACATTTTTGAGTGCAGTGCTAAGAATTGCAAAGGATGAGGTCAGAATGGCCAAAAAGTTTGACATTACCTAAGCACTGCAGATGCAACATCAACAAGCAACTTGCAACAACATGCAAAGATCGGTTGATGTGAAGAAACCATCAGTGCAGCAAGTAAGACTAACAATGTACATGCTGCTTGTACTGCGCTTGCAAAATTGAAACCAAGAGATGGATCCATTACAGCTGCATTCAAGATGGTTGGAACAGAGAGGATGACATTCTCAAATCAACAGCATATGAGAGCTGAACTACAGTGAGTTTTCGTCCTGAGTCAAAAACCTTGTTTGCTGCCCACAGATCTTCTGGATCCTCAGTGTGAGGGTTGTATGATGAATAGCTGAGAATATGTGCCCCTTCAGTACTGTAAAGGACCATGGGTTCATGTTCTTAATAAAAACAGGCCATCCAAGCTTGTATCTGCCCTCACCTCAAACAGTTTCTTGCAATGTGAAAAAGATCTTCATATGTTGCTGGAAGAGAATCACCAAAATGCTTCAGGTGCATTCATCATTAATGTGACCAATATACACAAAGACAAATAAAGAGCACACTTTCCCAGGATCATGATGGTGCATTGAACTTCACAATGGATGTGTGGACATCATCAAACCATAAGGCTTACGTTGCAATCACTGTCCACTTCTCAAAAAGTGGCAAAATGGTCTCTATGTTTCTCAATCTGGTCAAAGTTTTCAAAGTCACTCTGAGCTAAATCTCACCCTCATATTTGCAAAGGTGCTCGAAGACTTTGGGATCAGTGATAAGGTATGTGTTTGATCCCCTTGCTCAGGCTGCCATATGTGCACACCCTTATATGCTCACTCCTTTGTTCTCTTCCCTAGATCCTTAGTATCACATGTGTTATGACACCAACCAATTTTTAACTTTTCTCGTCATGTGACTGTCTCATTTATCGTTGCTTTCCTTTCACCTGACCACATCCACTCATTACTTCAGACTGATTACTATACTCTTAGATGATGCAGCCCTGGGCCACATGACTCATTACTATACATGACTCACATGGGAGGCTACTATGACGCAGCCCCCATTTCTTATTGTTCTCTGCTGCATCTCTGCTGCACACACTGTTGTGACTCAGTGCGCAGCCCCTTTGTGACCCATTGTTCCCGTTACCTTATTGTTCTCGTTACGCTAATTGTTGTTGTGACACCATTGTTCTCAGATACTATAAAGTCTGGCTCATCTGTACCATGTAGCTTCAGACTTGACTTCTCCTGTATCTTACAGCACAGTCTCTGTCTAAACCAACTTGCTCATCATCATCAGTCTGATAAGTTCACCTTGTGTTCACTTATTGCCCTCTCATCAAGGAACCCTTCAACTATCCCTTGCACCCTTATCCCCTCTCATTGTATCTTTGCTACAAGTCCCTTGAGGCGTGCTTAGTACAACTCTATCACAGTAAACTCTCTAAGCGTACTTTACGCTTAGTACTCTGATATAGAACCACCCCTCTACCCCTTCAGCATCCTCAGGATCCATAAGCCAAGTTGGCTGAACGTCCCTGCTGTGACGTAACAACATGTGACAATGCATCTAACAACAATATGATGATCCAAGCCCTCAATGAACTTGTCACCACTTTTTTGGGTGAGTCTGAAAGGACTTGGTGCTTCAAGCATGTTGTCAATCTCATCACAAAGAGCATAATTCAACAATTCAACATGCCAAAGACAAAGAAGGAAGAGGCCCTTGACAAGGCTGTAAGGGAGCTGATGGCATTGGCAGGCAATCTCAATGACAAGGAGCATGCAACAAGGGAAGGTCCCAAAGTCAGTGATGATGAAGACAAAATCAAGGACCATAACATCAATGGATGGGTGGATGAAGTTGGGGAGATGTCAGATATGGAGCAGGAGGAGCAGGACAAGGATATCCAGCACACTTGGTGGATGTTGGTAAATTTGCATTATCATTCACTTGTTGTCTCCATTTATACAGACAATGCACTACTCTAGCTTCACAAGACCACATATGCCATCAAAAACTTAACAACAGTCATTCTACCTCAGTGGTACATCGTGCTGGACAACCTTTTGCTGAGGAGCCACATGATGCCACTCAATGTTGCAACATGCTAGAACTTGACATATGACAGACTTGAGTTCTCACTCAGGTATTGAGTGGCACTAGATGCCATCACTTCAGACAAGGACATGAAGCTTCATAAATATGAGATGGGCAGAGATGAATGGGAGATTGCTTGCCAGCTGTGTGAGGTGCCCAAGGTAATTTTCAGTTGGACCTATGTCTCTCTGATCTCAAAGCCATTTACAACCAGATCTTCAAGGATGCAACACTGTTCTTCTCATGGGACAGCATCCCAAACCTTGCAACTGTGATCCCTGCTATGGATCACATAGATGAAGTCCTTGCAACCCATGCTACAAATCAGCATTTTTCCATATCAATCAAGGCAGGACTTACTGTTGAGAAGAGGACCCTGAACCATTACTACAGCAAGACAGATTTTTTGGAGGCTTACAGGATCACTATGGGTGTGTGGCCATTCTCACCTGCTCTCAAACAGCCTAACATAAAGTTCTCAGTTCTGCATCCTTGTCATAAACTCAAGTACTTCAAGAATGTTGGATGGTCTGAAGAGTGGCACACAACAGCCCACCAAATTGTACACAACACATTTGAGCTCAACTACAAGACATTTTTAAGTCCTGAGGAAGAGTCCACATCCATAGACAGAGTATGGACATTTCTTGCATGCTTGGGATACCTTCTAGCCCACTGCTTCTCATCTCAGTCCCCAGAAGGTCCCTCAAAATCAAGAAATGTATTTGACACACTCCCTGCACTCACCACACCCCAGACCTTACACCTCCACAATGAACTTGAATGCCTCCTCAGTACTGACCCTGAGCACATAATGGATGTCCTTTCCTGGTGGTTCAAATGTCAGCACATATACCCCTGTCTTCATGTATGGTGATGGGTTACCTCTCCATTCCCAGTATGTTGCAAGTCCCTTAAAGGCCTTGACTATATTTTGATTTCCCCACTTTCCAGCCACCTCTTTTCATGTTGAGCGCATGTTTAGCAAGGGCTGCATTCTGTTATCTCATTTGCATGGCCACCTTTCCATTCAGTCAACTCATGCATTGCTCTGCATTGGAGGATGGAGCTTAATGGGGTATGTTAGTAGCCATGATATCAAGGTCACTGCAGAGCTTCTGGAGGTCCATTGGGGTGAAGAAGCACTCAGTGATGATTGGGATGCTATTTAGTATTACCAGTAGAACTACAACTTAAAATACATTCAATAATTTGTGTACTCATCCCCCATTACCCAGGTGGTATTTCTTACCCCCCCTACCCATCATTACCCATCACCCCCACCCATACAAAACCCATACCCACCCATGCAGGTAGGGGTTTTGGGGGGGTAAGGGTAGTAATATTTTACCCAGGAGTTATCCCTGCCTGGGCCTGTCAATCACTAGTTGTGAGGAGCTGAAGCAGGTGTTGATATATGCAATCTCATGACCAACAATTATCATTAACTCTACATGCTGGCAGTGACTGGGGGGACTGGATCCAGTCACTTCATTCTGGGTTGTTCTGGACAAATATCTTTGGCTGGATGTCCTGGCTTCTCATCTGTCCATGTCTAGAAGTGACTGGTGAAAACATTCCAGGCTTGCCAGGCATCAGACATTCTTCTGATGTCATAAGACAACCATGATGGGGATGGACATCAAGTGTTCTCACCTAGAAGCTGGCTTGGTTCACTCATACAGTAAACAAAACTTCACCAGTTTCACCTCTGAATCTGAGGCTAGGCCACAAGAAACTAACCATGCTAACCTCACCACCATCACTGACATTGATGATCAGGAAGATGGACTCATGGACTTTAACCAACTATCCAAGCATCTTATCACAAGGGCAGCCTCTGCAAGTCTGGATAGGGATATAGGCAATCACTGCAATGACCACAATGAGTTCCCTCTGGATAACACTGTTGAAACATAATAAGTACATACATATCTTATCTATAGCAGTTACGACATTACAGTAGTATATGTACTTATGATTACCATATTAGGGTACTCCAATATGCTCAAAGTGGGTGCAAACTCCAATCTGGAGGGCACAACTCTTATCAGCATCACATGCAGTGAGACTGAAGAGTTCTGAGGTGTTTCACATCAGGCATCACTGAAAACGCAATATAGTGGACACCTCTACTCATCACTTTTACACAAATGGACATGGTGGGACCATAGGGACCAGTTTTCTTATGTATAGGGGAGTAGAGCCCCTCTGAATATACAGGCCACTTCACTCTGCACACACTTGAGCTACTCTCTACAAAAACTCTCTACCATGTCTCTACACCTTTACAAGGTGAGACTCTATAACCCATTTGCTGTGCTGGTTGCAGCACAACAAACACTACACCAGTTCAAGTGGGTCCTTGATGATCACTATCCCACCATTGAACTTGGCATCTCTCTCACCTCAGGCTGCTCAACTCAAGAAAACATCCATCCCCCTCAAAATACTCTTTCAATACCCAACTGACACAGATCTGCCTTCTGGGGAATGAACTCATTCTGGAGAGGAGGAGTCAAGAACTTAGAGAAAGAGATGGAAGCATAGAGTTATTGAATGCTAATAAGGAGGCTTTTGATGAGATCCAGGATGAGATTATGGCTACAGTTGATGATATATGATGTTTCTTTCATGTATTAGAACTGTAAGCTTGGCTGTGTGAAGCATTGGAGTCAGATTAGACACCTAGTGGACATCTCCAACTTCAACTTGATGGGACTTCCCAAATATAGACTTTCCTCTCATGCCACTGACCCCTTTGACCCATCATCAACAAAGTCAAGTCACCTGATGGCAGGTCAGGGTCTGACCCACTCTGACCTGGGTCATGACAATGCTGGTCCACACTGATAAGGACATGGCCAATGTTGGGGCTAGCTGGCAAACCTGGCCAGAGTCAAAGCATCAGCAAGGAACTGTGATGTGTCCACTTGCCTTGCTTTGAGGACTCTGCAGCTTAGTGTTGCCACAACTCAGCTCAGATTGGCTAAGCCAGCCAAGCCAAGCCATTTTGAGCTGAGCCAAGCCAACCAATTTGCTCATGACCAAAACTGGCTTGGCTATGGCTCATGAGCTGGCTGAGCTGGGCTGAGCCATGGCTCAATTTGGTAAGGACCAATTGGGCAGGTGGCTGAGTGGGGGCTTGAGGCTGACACATCACAAACTCATCAAATAAGTAAGACAATCACAGCCAGGAACAAGCTCTGGCTGAGGGGTGATGGAGGGTGACAGGGAGTGAGGGGGGGACAGAGGGTGATAGGAGGGGGAGATGGATGATGACAAGGAGAGGGGGAGGGGGAAATGGTGGGTGACAGGAAGGAGAAGGGGTGTGATGAAGGGTGATGGGGAGAGGGTGGGGGAAGGGGTTGATGGAGGGTGGGGGCAATGGGGAGGGGGGTGAGTGGGGTGATGGGGAGGGGGTGATGGTGAGTTACAGGAAGGGGGGAGGGGTGATGGTGGGTGATGGGGAGGGGGTCGTGGAGGGTGAGGGTGAGGGTGATGGGGAGGGGGGAGGGGGTGGTGATGGGCAAGGGTGATGGGGAGGGGGAGGGGGTGGTGATGGGCAAGGGTGATGGGGAGGGGGGAGGGGGTGGTGATGGGCAAGGGTGATGGGGAGGGGGAGGGGGTGGTGATGGGCAAGGGTGATGGGGAGGGGGGAGGGGGTGGTGAAGGGCAAGGGTGATGAGGAGGGGGAGGGGGTGGTGAAGGGCAAGGGTGATGGGGAGGGGGAAGAGGGTGATGGAGGGGGGAGGAGGGGGGGGAGAGGGGGGAGTAAGAGAGGGGGAGGGAGGGAGAGGGAGTCTGTTATTCTTCATCACTCTCTTTTTCCTCTCCCCTTTGTGCTTACTCACCCTCCTATTCACCCTCACCCTCCTATTCACCCCTCACCCCTCCTATTCACCCTCACCCTCCTATTCACCCTCACCCTCCTATTCACCCTCACCCTCCTATTCACCCTCACCCTCCTATTCACCCTCACCCTCCTATTCACCCTCACCCTCCTATTCACCCTCACCCTCCTATTCACCCTCACCCTCCTATTCACCCTCACCCTTTCACCCTCCTATTCACCCTCACCCTTGTCTTTACCCTCAACCTCTTCTTCATCCCCACCCTCTTCTTCATCACCCTCTTCTCACCATTTCTGTCTTCTCACCCTCACCATCTTCATCACCTCCCTTGTTCATCCACTTACTCACCCTTGCCCTTACCCTCATTCCTCCACTTCTTCTTGTGCTCACTCTTCCCTCCACCTCTTCTTCACCCTCTTCATGTTTTTGCCATTGCTCTCTTCTTCACTGACATAATCATCTTCACTTCCTCCATCTATTTCACTGTTGCCTTATTTTTCATCCTCTGTGTCTTCTTCTTCCACTCCCTTGTTTACCTCCCTCATTCACCTCATGTTCTCCCTTGTTCTTATTCTTCCCTTCCTTCTCTTCTCCTTTTCATTTACATATTTTCTTTTTTACCCTTTTGTATTTGTTACCTCACCTTCATCCTTGCCATCTTCTTCACCTTCACCTTCCTCTTCACCCTCTCCACATTCTTCACCCTTGGATTCTGCATCCTCTTTGTCTTCTTCCCTCTAGTTCACTCTCACCCTCTCACACTCACACACACACTTCTTCACCCTCTCTGTCTTCTTCACCCTTGCCTTCTTCTTCACCCTTGCCTTTTTCCGACCCCCTTTCTGACCCTTGCACCCTCATTCTCAATCTTTCTTGTTCACTCTCTTGCTTTCCCTGGTTCTCATCCCTCTCTTGCTCTTGCTTGTCCTTTTTTTATCATTCACTCCCATCTTGTTTACTTTCCCCTTTCTTTGCCTTCCTCCTCACCTCCTTCTTCACCATTTCCCTCTTTTTCACCCCCTCCATCTGCTTCACTCTCCTCTTCAGAAAAATCTACATCACCCCCCATCTGACTGTATCCATCCCTCCCTGGCTCATGGTGTCCACAAAAGTGACATGTTGATGAGTTTTTCTTTCCATCCAATATTGATATTGTGGCATGCATGCTAATGACAGTCACAAGTTTTTACCATCCCCTCTACCCCAACATGCTCACTAGCTGCCTCACACTGCACTGCATGAATCCATGCTATCACCACACCAACTTAGTGTGTCAGATGGCTCAAGCTGATGTTTTTTGACTAATTCAAATAAAATAAAATTTATAAGAATATTTGAGAAGACAGATATCTTTACATGCTACCATCAGCTCTGCCAATGCTATGCAATCTGAGCCATTCCAGAGTTATTTGACTGGATAACATTGAGCAACAGTGAGGTTTTGTCAGCCAAGCAAATAACTTAGGAACAGCTTCTTGGATCACTTAGAGTTGGCTGAGGAGCCATTGATATGCCCAGCTCACTGCTGGCCATACATACTGATGTTTTTGCAGATTCCAATGAGAATTAATGAGTGAACTGCCAACAGCATATACAATATGGCAATGGCCCACTGACAGCAGGGGAAGCCTGACTATAGGATAGGGTACATGCAGAAGCTGATGGGTGGATGAACAGCAAAGGCTGAGTGATGAGCAAACAGGATGGCATGCCAACAGACAGCAAGCAAGGTATAGCAAAGCATAAGTGAAACATAGCGAACAACAGGGGGTGGTGCTGCAGTGGCACTGCCTACAGAACCCTTTGGTGAGCCTGCAAAGAATGGGCCAACTTGGCAGCCCACATGGGCAGAAAGGCCTAGGCAAGGATGGACACATGACAGTGCCATGCTATGCAGGCATAACCCCTTGGCTCAAGAAAGGTATATTGCACATAAAGACAAGTATGGTACTGGAACACTTGCAGTGGGAACAAGGCAATCCTTGTGGCTGCCTGCCAATGGTTAGGCAGCAATGAGGGGTGGGAACTACCTTGGCCAATGAAGCTACTGTCACGAACCTATACCTTGGCCCGTGACAAACCCATGATCCTCAAGAGTGTGCAAGGGAATGTGCACACAAAACCTGGGAAGCAGAGTATTGGCCTAGCAGAACTAGCCAAGACAATGCACGTGAAAGGATTGGATAATCCTTACCTTCCTATTCAAGAAAGGTCCGGTCCAGAACCGGGACTTACCAAGTGAAAGGTCAGATGACCTCACATGACATGTTTGTTGATCAATCAACAAAGATTGTTGATTGATAAACAAAGTCCATTGATTGGTAAATGAAGATTGTTGATCACACACACCTCTTCCTCATACCACCACCCCCCATTATGTTGCACATAACAATCGTGCTCAATCTATTTGAAAACTTCACCGCCAGTTTATGACAAGCCTCCAGCCAACCCAATGCTAGTGACCTCATCCGTCGTGGCCTGGCTCAACAACTGATAAGTTCCCTCAACTCCCCCATTTCCGAACTAGACAACTTGCCCCTTGTCCAGTGGGTGGGCCTTGCCCCCCTATGCACTCACATTGGCCCCTCTCCCACCCCCAACCTCTCCGAGGAGCTTCAGCTCCTCAAGAACTCTTTTGATGGAGCCTTAGCCATGCTTGCTTAAGAGGTGAAGGCCCTCTCAATGAAAGTTGATAAGCCTCCACGGGCTCCCAAAAAGCCTGCCTCCCCCCCCTCCAAGCCTGATCGCCCCTCTAAGGCCCCACTGCCCACATCACAACCAGTGAAGCTGGTCCCTCCTACCCCTCCCTCCTTTGCTTCAGCCACACAGTCACCAGCTAGGCCTAGCCTAGTCGTCTCCCTGGCTCCTCCCACAGATGAGGAACTGCAAGTAGACACCCAGGTGGTCAAGCGGACCCCCCTGGAAGTCACTGAATTCCTCAACGCCATCCTCCATGGCTCACCACACCAAGTAACACTGTCTGCCGCCAGGTGGACAGCGAGGAACAACTTGGTTCTCACAGCAGGACCTGATACGACAGCTCATCATCTTAACACGGCCTCTCACTTCATCACCACTTCCCTTAGCCCCTTCCTTTCTCCCAGCCCTACGCTTGTCCCCATCTCCTCACGTGAAAATGTCCAATGGTCGCACATCTCAATCAATGGCATCCCCACTGGAGCATCCCACACATGTGCACCCTACTCCCCCTCTGAGTGTAATGATGCTCTTGCAGTAGACAACCCTGTCTACCGCTCCCTCTGCCTCACACAACACCCCTCCTGGGTCCACTCACTGGATACCTACAAGCCACATTCCTCCTCTTCCCTTGTCCTAGCATTTGAGGACCCTGATGGTGAGATGTTACGACATCTCTTGGCCCAAAGATCCCTCTATGCCTTTGGCTCGATAGGGGAACTCAAGAGGTGGAAGCAAAAACCACGTGGTACAAACAATGCCCAAGGTGCCAGCTCCACCTGAGGATTGACCTCATGAGGCCCCAGCTTTCATCCCCGAACACTATACTCATTTCGCATGACCTTTAAGGGTCTCTCTCCCCTTCCTGCTGCCTCCCTTTCGGTGAGACTCTGTCTTCCACCTCTGTGAAGGAAGGGTTTCACTCCCCTCTCAAACAAGTGTGATGGGGTCACCAACTTTTTGTCTTTTCATATATTACATCGCTCGCCATTACTTTACTTCTCTCCACCCCCATGGATTTGCTCATATGCCCCTTGCCCCTTCAAACCACACACCCCCTTTTGACTTTTCTCTGTACTAGATTAGTCAGGTGTAGCTAGTTTGTGCCGCTCTGTGCCTTCGTTGCACGCATAGCGGGATATAAGACAGATTCAAAAAAAAAAAAAAAAGATTGTTGATCAATCACCTGATGAGCAGAGCTTGTCAGGGATTAATGCTATTGGACGATATACTTAGAAACCTTCCAGCACATTCCATGCTATCTTTAGAACCCTTCTAGAGTATTCCATGGGCCCACCCATGGATTGAAGTTGGGCCTCCCCTAAAGTATGCACAGACTATGTATTCAGGTATATAAGCTGGAGCAATGTAACAGACAGTCCCTCAGACTGTCCACTTGCAACATCCCCACTTGTACCATTCCTGTTCACTGTGCAGCTTCCTATCATTAGGTTGTTCCACATCCTTGTCTTGCTACTGGTGGTCCATTGTCTCCTCTCCTTGTTTTACCTCCTTGTTGGTTTGATGTCAGCCACCCTGTTCCTTGTGATCCTTGGTCTCTCTGTTGCATATAAACAGTGAGACACTCATCACAGCTACTGAGAAAACTGTGTCAGTCAACCACCAGTACTGCATGGGTAGCTGTCAGTGATGCATGGCCCATTGGGTGTGGCACAGAGAATGGCTTGGTATTTAAGCAGTAGGGATTTTGTATTGAACAGCACCTCACCACAGGGCCTTGGGCCCACCTGCCTTACTCCTCTCTACCCTCTACATCTCAATAGCTACCCTTTCACGTTGCTCATCGACACCTCTCAAAGGCTTGCTTTCATTGAGAATCATCAACTCACATGAGCATGCTCACTGGTGGCAACATGTTACGATTTGGCAGATGTTAGGCTAAGTAAGTGCAATGATGAGTCACTTGTGAAACTTACTGATGGACTACTGTGGCTTATGGATATGTACAATACAATGACTGAGGTTCAGTGGTATGATAACTGACAAGTAGTAGTAGTGGCATGTTGCTGATGAAGGCATGTGCCTATGGTTTAGTTATAAGCTGGCTGCTGACTGGTGTGGTTGGCAGCTTGACCTTCTTGTATCCCTTGTGGAATCTAGCAACTTCTATCCTCTTCCATTTGCAACTGCTACGGAGTGTCTTGGCAGAAGAGCACTTCCTTGTATTTGTCTTAGGGGAGCACCTTTGAAGTGTCTCCAGGAGCCATGCTTACATCAGCATTGGCAGCTTCACCATCGCATCTTCAGGCTCAAGTTGAGCAAAGTGCATAGTCTGCACATTACATTAAGGTCAAGCTCTCTCTGATGCTGTGGCAACCATAAACACAAAAGACGGTTGAGACTTCCAACTGTACTGTATTGACTTCAGAGAACACAACACCCCAGTCCAATACCTCAAAGGACCAATTTGGTGGAGGACAAACCCAGACTCCAGAAGAACAGGTGACTATGACTTCAACACTGGCTACTATGTGGAGGCAGCCACAGCACAAAGGTATCACCCCATCATATTCAACTGAGACAAGTGCTGCTGGCTTGAACTTAGGTGGAATCAAACACACAACTATTTTGAGGTGGTCCGACCCACAGCAGAAGATTTGAACTGTAACATCCCACTCTCAGAAGCACACCCAGTGGCAGACCAAGAACATATTGATGGGCAAGAAGAATCCATACCAGCTTCAGCATCTGTATTGCTAGAGTTACAACACCATACTCTGGCTTGCTCAGAAACAAGCAACACAAGTGAACAAGAAGACACCCCATCAATCCTAGCAGAAGAACTGAAACCTATTGTAGTCCACTCCCCAGAAGTAGATGTGTTAGCTCAACAAACAGCTATGTTACACATCCCTGATTTTGCAGAAATGACTACTCAAGTCATCACAGAAGAACCACGACCACTTGTAATAGATAAATGAACCAGGCATGTAGTAAACCTAGCCCCCAACGACATGATAGCAGTGCACCAGGCCATGGGCCCTGATCAACCTGATCAACTGGGAGGATTCAACTTTGACCAGTTTAATTGCCCAAATGATTTTGCTAACTTTGAACACATTGGCAGAGGAGATGGCAGAAGGAGGCCTCCAAACATGGGAGGAGGTGGTGGAGGGAGACCTCCACATGCAGCAGGAGAAGGACCTCCACAAGCCCCTGCACCACAAGCCACACCACAAGACTGAGGGAGCAACAAATTCATCAGCAACCTGCCAGCACCCTTCAATGGGTCAAGAGCCTGCATAGAAGGATTCATCCTGCAATGGGAGGTATATGCAGGAGTTAACATGAGCCATCTGGCGTTGAGGAACCAATACCAAAAGGCTATGTTGTTCCTCATTTATGTGCAGGGAGACCTGGTTAACACCTGGGTCATGTCAGCAAGCCAATGGCTCATATGCAAAGTAGAAAGAGGGGTCAACCAATTCAACAACAGGCTGTGGGAGAATATCCTGCATGCCTTCAGAAGGCAATTTTCAGATGTGCTAAGCAAGCAACATGCACAAGCCCAACTTGATGTTGGCATTCACATGAAGGATTGTTACAATTTGGCAGGAAGTAGGTTGAGTAAGCAGGATGATGAGTCACTTGCAAGGCTTACTGATGAACTGTTATGAGCTTACTGATACTCACAGTATGATGACTGAAGTGCTACTGTATGATTACTGAGGACTGGTAGTAGTGGCACTGTCGCTGATGAAGGCACACACCTCCGTACTGTTATAAGCATGCTGCCAAATGATGTATTCAGCAGCTTGACCTTCTTGTAGAACTATTGTCTTGTCCCTGGAATCTAGCAGCCTCTCCACTCTTCCATTTGCAACTGCTAAGGAGTGTCTTCATTCAAGCACTTCCTCATACCACATCTTAGGGAAGCACCTTTGAGTGTCTTCAGGAACCGTGCTTACATCAGCATCGGTAGCTTCGGCAGCTATCAGTCGCCTCCGCTTACTTCAGCTGAACATGTCCCTCGGCTTACATAAGCCTTGACAGCTCAATTAGGAAAGTTGGCAGCTACATCGGCAGCTGCCCATAGTCAGCAGCAAAACCTTGGCAGCTGTCTTGGCAGCTAATCTTGGTAGCTATTCTTGGCAGCTCTTTTCGGCAGCTTTCCTTGGCAGCTTCTGCACACTTGGCAGTGTCGCCATCATGTCCCCGTGCTCAAGTTGAGCAACGTGCACAGTCTGCGCATTACAGTAAGGTCAAGCTCTTCCAACACTGTGGTGATGGTCACTACCAAGGATGGTTGGGAATTCCAACCATATCAAATCACATCAAGAGAGCATGACGCACCCACCTGCAACATTGTTGGACAAATCAGGTGGAGGATGGTCTCAGATCATAGAAGACCAGAAGAATACAATACAGGGTACTACACAGAAGCAGCCACTTCACAAAGGTACCATCCCATTGTCTTTAACCAAGAATGCTGTTGCTGGGTAGAACTCAGGTGGAGTGAAACCCAAGGAGTCTTTGAAGTGGCTCAACCAGCTGGTGACAATTTGAACATCAACATCCCATTATGTGACACACTCCCAGTCGATCAACAAGGACCAATTGATGGAGACGAAGACCGAGAACTCACCTTGGAACCTCCACAACCAGAACTACAGTTATGAACACAAACCCTGGCTACCACTAGTGACACAAGCAAAAGGCAACCAACCCTTTCAGAAGCATCAGCAGAACCAGAAAGTATTGCAGTACATTCCCCAGAAGTAGAAGTACTTGCCGCCCACACAGCTGAGTTACACATCCCTGATTTTCAGATTATGGCAACACAGACTGAGATATCCCCACCACGGCTCATTATCCATGAGCACACAGGCCATGTACAAGAACTGGCACCAGAAGACCTACAAGCTGCCCACTGCGCCATGGGACCCAATGTCCCAGATGAGCCAAGCAACCACGATGAACCAGACTGATTTCATGAATTCAGAATCAACCAAGGGAGAGAAGAACCTTGACCAGTAAGAAGGGAGTTGCCACCAACACTAGGATTCCCCCTAGCAAGAGGATTCCCGCAAGGCAGAGGACCACCATAAGGCGGAGGACCACCGTGAGGTGGAGGGCCACCAGGAGGAGGAAGACCACTCGATGGCAGGGGACCGCCTGGAGGAGGAGGCCCACACCATGCCACAGTACCAAACATCCCTCAATGAGGGGGAAACGACAAGTTTATCGGCAACCCACCACCAACATTCACAGGGTCTAGAGCCCAGGTAGAAGCCTTTATCCTTCAATGGGAGGTATACACTGGAGTCAAAGCCAATCATTCTGCCATGAGGAACCAAT
This sequence comes from Lactarius quietus, assembly GCA_015025155.1. Taxonomy (NCBI): domain Eukaryota; kingdom Fungi; phylum Basidiomycota; class Agaricomycetes; order Russulales; family Russulaceae; genus Lactarius; species Lactarius quietus. The sequence continues at coordinate 106,860 of WITN01000055.1, forward strand.
ATCAGAAAGCTATGTTGTTCCTCACTTACATTCAGGGAAACGCAGTTAATGCTTGGGTCATGTTGGCAAGCCAGTGGCTCATCCACGAGCTCGAAAGAGGGGTTGACCAATTTGACAACAGGCTGTGGGAGAGCATCCTACACGCCTTTAGGAGACAGTTCACAGATGTGCTTAGCAAGGAGTGCACACAAGCCCAGCTCGATGCTGGCATTCACATGAAGGACAGAAGAATCGACGACTACATCACTCAATTTGAGCAGTTAGTCCGCCATGCAGAATACGACATCAATGCCAAGCAGACCCTCAAAAACTTCATCAAAGGGCTGCCAAGGGCACTATATGAAGCAATGTACCAACATGATGACCCGAGAACATACAAGCAGTGGAGAGCATCTGCCCTGAAATGGCAGCAGAAGTGGATACACATGCAGACGGTACGAGGTAACCTTGATGAATTCAAAAGCAGTGCTAACAAAGGACCATTGGGGTCACTGGCAAAACTACTGGCCCCACTATCACACCTGGATGCCATGGATACCTCGGCAGATCGAGTCCATGGTTGGCTCACAGGAGCAGAGGACATAGTCAATTACCAACCACCCTTCCCACTGAGGGGAGGATACCTGCAGCGGCAACAGCAGAACTGCCGAGACTACAGCAAGGTGCAGTGCTACAACTGCAAGAAGTTCAGCCACTTTAGTTGGGACTGTTGGCAGCCATGCCACAACCAATGAACGCCACAAATACAAGTAGCCGAAGAAGCACCTAGGACTAGTGAAGACAAAGCCGAAGAATGGCTTCAGGGAGCAGCAGGAGAAGGAGACGACGTCAAGGACCTGGTCCTCCAGAAGTTAATGGGGATGGATTTTTCAAGTGCCTGAACCCAGTGGCCTGGGTGAGGGAAATTCATTGTAACTCTGTGTACATTATGCACTACCATTCTATGAAAGTTCTGATCACACTGCGCACTCGTTATAACACAGCCAACATCAAAGCACTGGTAGACTCTGGAGATACCAACAATTTTGTGAGTGAATGCTTCTTAAAAGAGATGGGGATAAAAACATGCCCCTTAGAGAAGCCAAAGAAAATATATAACATCAATGATACCACAAACAGAGCAGGCCACATCACCAGCTACATGATCCTAAAAGTAACAGTAGCCAGTGAAACTAAAGAAATGTGCTTCCTAGTCACAGACATTGGAAGCAAAGACATTCTGTTTGGCTACCCATGGTTGGCAGCCTACAAACCAAGATTCAAATGGAGAACTGGCACTATTGCTGCCGAACATCTCCCTATCACCATCCAAACTATCGCAGCCAGCAGCTGAAGAGATGTACTGGCCCATTTACTGACAGCCAAAAAAGATGAAATTGTTTGGCAGCTTGGAGAAGAAGAAACCAGAGCACAAAGACTCATGACAACAGCAACTGAGCTAGCGGTAGCAGCATTGCCCAAGGACAAAAAAAAAGTAACCCTGCTGTTGCAATACCAACCATTCAAGGGGGTATTTGACAAACAAGATGCAACCTGGCTGCCAGGAAGAAGACCCTGCAACCATGCAATCACATTCCAGCCAAATGCATTGATGGCCATCAATTGCAGGGTATACCCAATGACGACAGTAGAAGATGCTGCCTTGGATGATTTTATTGACGAGCAACTGAAGAAAGGATATATCTGACCCTCACAGTCCCCTTATGCGTCCTCCTTTTTCTTTATCAAGAAAAAGGATGGGAAACTACAACCTGTTCAAGACTACCAGGAGATAAACAAATGGACTGTACACAACCAATACCCCTTACCACTCATATCAGATCTAATGAGAGACCTTGGCAGAGCACACCTATTCTCAAAATTGGATGTACAGCAAGGATATAACAACATACGCATCAAGGAGGGTGATGAGCATAAGGCAGCCTTTAAGACCCACAGGGGTCTCTTCGAACCAACAGTCATGTATTTTGAACTGTGCAATTCACTGGCAACCTTTCAGGCATTCATGAATGAGATCTACCAACCCACTATTGCAAAGTTCAAAGCCGAAGGGACAAACATCTGAATCTACATGGATGATATTGCCATAGCAACACACCCAAAAAGCTTGGCAGCTCTCACTGCCAAAGCGCATTCAGCAGCAGTTTCAGCAGTACTCTTGGTAACCAAAGACCACGACCTTTACTTCAAACTGGACAAGTGCTCCTTCCATGCTTCATCCATTGATTACCTGGGGGTAATCCTTGAAAGGGGGGTGACACATATGGATCCAGTGAAGGTGGCAGGAGTCCGTGACTGGCCAACACCCAATGAAAGTCAAGGATGTGTGTAGTTTTTTGGGTTTCTGCAACTTTTACTGGCCTTTTATTTGAGGATTTGCCAACATTGCATGACCAACGAACATGCTCATAAGGAAGGATGCCAAGTGGGCATGGGGAACAGCACAACAAATAGTGTTCAACACCCTGAAACACTGAATTACTATCAAAACCAGTACTCACCCACCCAGACCCTCAGGTACAGTACAACCTTGAAGTTGACGCGTCAGGCTTCACTGTCAGGGCAGTACTACTGCAAAAAGGCAAGGATGGCAAACGACACCCAATCACATTCTACTTGGCAACTCTCAATGATGCCAAGTGCAACTACGACATTTACAACCTCAAACTGCTGGCAATAGTAAAGGCCCTATGCAACTGGAGATACCTCCTTGTGGGCTCCCCACACAAGGTCAGAGTCTTCTTGGATCATATGAACCTACAGTACTGGCAGGACCCACAGAAGATCAGCCACTGAGTAGCTTGAGAGGTGTTGGAACTTGAGGAATACAATATCAAAATCCACCACCTCAAGGGGACAGCAAACGGACAAGTGGATGCACTGTCATGACAACCGGACTATGACACTGGTGAAAAGGAAAACAACCATGTGACTGTGCTGCTGAGCACACTATTCATATGAGCACTCACTGAAGCCCAATCCAAGGTAAAGGAGCAAGATGAACAGAGGTTGAACCTGTGGATTGATCCCCATGAGCTGAAGAAACTCAAAGGAATGTGGTTCAAGAACAACAAGATAGTAGCGACAGCTGCCGAAGGTGAAGTTTGGCAGCTTATTTGACAACATCACGATACACTCACAGCAGGTCACCCAGGCATTGCCAAAACAAATGAGATGCTTGCAAGATATTACCGGTGGCCTAGCATGAAGAAGGATATCACTGAGCACGTACAAGGATGTGCTGAGTGCCAGAGGCATAAGGTCAACATGAGGCCCACACAAGCCCCACTGGCTCCAATATTCCCAAAAGAAGATGCAACCCCATTCAACATAGTAGCCGTCAATTTCATAACTAAGTTGCCAATATCCTTGGGGTATGATTCAATATTGACAGTCACAGATCACGACTGTTCAAAGGTGTCAATATTCATACCATGCAACGAGGAAATATCAGGAGAAGAGACGGCAGTACTCTATGCCAAGACAGTATTTCCACGATTTGGATTACCCAGCAAGGTTATCAGTGATAGGGACCCAAGATTTGCAGCAAAGTTTATGCGAGAACTATGCCGTATCTTACAAATCCAGCAAAACATCTTGACAGCCTATCACCCATGCACTGACGGACAGTCAGAACGACTGAATCAATGGCTTGAGCAATACTTACAACTCTGGGCAAATGAACGACAGGACAATTGGGCAGCACAGCTGCTGATGGCAGAGTTCACGCACAATAACATGCTAAGTAGCACTACTAAACAGACCCTGTTCTTTGCGCTTATGGGATACCACCCAAGGGACAAATGGCTGCTGGCCAAGGCCAACCTGCCGATTGTCGAGACCCATCTGGATCAATGCTGCGAGGCCAGATGGAGTGTGCAGGAGTGCATGAAAAAGGCACAGAGCTTATGGATCAGACACAAAGATACACCCAAGTACACCACAGGAAGAAGCAGAGGACACGCGTGTATCAAGGATGTTCACCACTGAAGCCAAAGAACAAATAGTGGACGAACTACAAGAACAAGTATACGGAAGGAAGTTGGCAGTAGAGCTGGCAGTAGCAGCTCAACAATACACCAAGAAGGTAGAAGTGCCAGAAGAATACCAACACTTTGCAAAGGTATTCAGTGAAGAAGAATCGAAGTGTTTTCTGCCACAAAGGAGTTGTGACCATGCAATAGAGTTCAAGGCAGGAGTATCAGATACCATCGACTGCAAAGTATACCCCATGACAAGAGGAGAGGATGCAGCCCTGGATGAATTCATCAACGAGCAACTGGAAAAGGGATATATACATCCCTCAAAATCACTGTACACATCATCCTTCTTCTTCATCACAAAGAGGGATGGAAAACTATGCCCTGTCCAGGACTATCAAACAATCAATGACTGGACAATACAAAATCAATACCCACTCCCCCTTATTGCACATAATGGTCCTGACCATCTTCCATAATTGATGGCTGTACCGATGGTGATCCTGCCCCAATACTCATGGGCCAGCCGACATTGGCCAAAATGTGATATTCCTCCTATATTCATGGGCTAGCTGATGTCGGCTCAGGGCAGAGATATGTTTTTGAAAAGCACATTCTGATGATATATTACAATTAAAATGAGATACTTGATGATCTTCTTATCCACTGGGATTGGATTAAAGCATCTTTTATATAAACAATATAAAGCAGATTCCTCCAATATTCATGGACCAGCCGATATTGGCTCAGAGTGGAACCGGAATGACATTTTCAAAAATCATATTCAGACCATTCACTGTAATTTAAATGAGACATTTCATTATCTCCCTATGCACTGGTAACAGCTTCCAATATTCATGGGCCACTGATATCGGCTTAGAGTGGACTCCAGCTGTCAAAAACAACATTTTGTCCATCTACTATGATTGATATGAGAGATGTTATTATCTCCTTATCCATGTGGATTGAAATAAGACAGTGTACATACAGAGGTACAAAAGAACCTCCTCTTAATATTCATGGGTCAGCTGATATCACCTTGGAGCAGAGATAAATTGTCGATCAAAAAGGCCGGTTTATATGTCCTTTATAAAGGAGACAATGTGCCATCTCCTTATCTGCTTGTAATCAAAATGAAACAAAATTTATGTAGAGAATACAACAGGGATTCCTCCAATATCCATGGGCTAGCCAATATCGGCTGGGGAGGATGTAAATTGTCAAAAAGGCCATTGTGAATATCCATTGTGCTTGAAATAAGACAAATCGTTTCTATTGATCTATTATGAATTGAGAAGAAGTAAAATGTGTATTACACTGGCTTTAAAATGGGTACTAATATACTAGAAAGCACATATGCTGGAGCATACAAAGGGCCACAATGGATTGGCCATGTGGACTGTACAATCCACCTACAATAGATGTCCATATGAGCATATGCACCTACTTTAGATTGGCACATGCTATGGAAGAGGTACAACACTGGAGCATATGAAATGCAGACATGTCTGAAGCAGAATTGAGACATGCTAAGTGTGAGTATTACAACACATGGTCTACATAAAACATATTCTAGATGAGAGTATATGTGATTCTGGAGTTTCAAATGTTATCAATATGCAGATATGCCTGTGCATTACATGAATCAAAATATAGATTTCTTTCTAACATATGTTAACTGGGGAGCACATTCTCAGGTATATATGCTCCACTTAGCTCGCACATATCACCTATACATACATACTCTGACATAGTATGACATAGTATATAGTCTAAAGTACATATCTCTACATCTAATTCTCAGATTGCATGTCTTAAACCCTTTTACATCTCTATGGTGGAATATATTCTGATGTCACTTATACCCTAAGCATGAGATATCTCAAACTCTAACACATATGCATCTTCAGGATAAAGATATATTCTGGTGGTACAGTTTCTGGTTTATGGTTATATAGATGTAATGCGCAGACTATGCGCGTTGCTCGACTTGAGCACAGAGACACAATGGCGATGCTGTCAGGTGTGCAGGAGCTGCCAAGGAAAGCTGCCAAAAAGAACTGCCAAGAATTGCTGCTGAGATTAGCTGCCAAAACAGCTGCCGAGGTTTTGGTGCCAAATATGGGCAGCTGCCGATGTAGCTGCCGACTTTCCTAATTGAGCTGCCGAGGCTTATGTAAGCCAAGGGATGTGTTCGGCTGAAGTAAGCGGAGGTGACTGATAGCTGCCGAGGCTGATGTAAGTGCAGTTCCTGGAGACACTTGAAGGTGCTCCCCTAAGACGCAGTACAAGGAAGTGCTCAAACGGAGACACTCCTTAGTGGTTGCAAATGGAAGAGAAGAGACTGCTGGATTCCAGAGATGAGACACTAGTTCTACAAGAAGGTCAAGCTGCCAAATACATCATTCAGCAGCCGGCTTATAATAGTATGGAGGCGTGCACCTTCATCAGTGACAATGCCACTACTACTAGTCCTCAGTAATCCTACGGTGATACCTCAGTCATCATATCGTAAGTATCAGTAAGCTCATAGTGAATCATCAGTAAGTTTCACAAGCGACTTGTCATCGTGCTTACACCTGCCAAAGCATAACCCTCTACTGACCAAATCATAACATAAGATGATACATAGTATGACAATCATTGGTGTATATTTTACCCCCACATTTTGTGCATATGTGAGCACTATTCAACATCATTTAAAAGCGCATACCAGAGCAGTACAGTGAAAAGGTAAAGACATACATGATTCAGCACTAATATCATTATGCCTTATGACTAGTGGATGTAATTGGTGTAAGTGCTTTTCTCAAACTCAGAGACATTTCTTCCCATATGTGTATTTGGCATGATGCATATGCCTCATGGCCTGCAAGCTGTCCTTGGGCTGCATTCTTCATCCACCTCTTCCAACACTCTGCTTTGGCATGGAAATATGTAGGAATCCAATCCACCTCATTGTGAACACTGTCTTCCTCTTCTTTCCATCATTCAAACTGTGCTTTCATGCGGAGCCAATGAACTCGATTAACTGTTCAGTCAGTCAGTCAGAATATAATCCCTTAATAAATATATAATTATGTACACTCATCCATCCAAGTTCCATTATTCTTTCCAGATATGCCAAAGCTCCAGATCCAGGAAAGCTGCTTGTTTCGTTGGCCCTTCTGTGCCACACCAAGAATAGCTGTATTGACCTGGAGATCGGCTGGAGCGAGTGGCAGCAACTCCGGAGATGTTTGGGATAGGTCTTAATCTTCTCATATGCATCCCTGGCCATTCCATAGTTCCGGGCATGTTGATGAACTGTGGTATCAACATTTTGGATCACATTCCAAGCCCTGGTCTCAGTTTTCTGTGTTCTAGCATCTCTGACCTGAGTTCAGGATAAAGCAGACTTGAATCCCAAGGCAAGTCTAATAGCATGGATGGAGTCAGTTGCCTGAGCATAGTGGAGCTTGGCTTCCTTCAATGCAAGAGATTTGACACCATGGCTAGCACACCATTGCCATCCAATTGTAGATGGGAGGGGATATCCTCAGAATGAGGCCCATCACCACCAGATGGATTAGATATATGTGGGATCATTGCTGTAACTCCAGAGTTGTCAATGTCATCTATATGGTCATACTCGGCATAGTCTGCCAGTGGTGGTATTGACATATCATCCATTGGTCCATGGTGAAGCAGGAATCCATCGGCCTCATGCTCAAACATGTCAATGAGCTTTTGAAGGTGAACACACTTGCCTTCTATCACCTGTAGCTCCTCCAGTGTGAGATGAGAACCACCACTCCAAAGCTGATATTGGAGAGTCAATCTAGACATCACATCAGTGTGATATCATAATGACATATATGCTAAGCTGACATACTGTATTTCCTGAATCTTGAGCCCATACAGAATCCAAGATGTCTGCCCACGAATGGAATGGTCTCCTTCCTCCTCCATAATGAGCTGTGTCTGGATATCAGCTTGGGAAGGGGCTTTTCACATGGCTCAGTTGAGTAGAGATTGTTTAGGGCCAATTCACATACCTTTCTGCTTCACAGTGTCATATATATCCATCAATGATGGCATTGTTTGTCTGTCTTCCTGAGCTTGCTTGTCTTCCTGCAGCCATTGTGCTGTCTTCGACTGAAAATGCTCACTGAGAGCCTTATATGCTTTAGAGCTGGCCTCCAAGCCATCACCCAAGTGCTTCCATCTCTTGAGTAGGGAGGGAACTGTTGTGTTCATGTCAGTCTCATATGCACATATGTAATCGAGATTGTTGAATGACTTACCAATGCGGACCAGCTTCTTCCAATTTGAGTGGTTCATGTGGGCATCTAGTACCTCTTGCCTATGGCTCAGGGACATCCCTCTAATGCTTCTGGAAATATTATTCAATGGAGCCCATAATGTCTCTATTATTTCCCCATCAACCTGCTTTGCTCTGGGGATATAGCTGGGGGAATAGTGAGGCAAACAAGAGTCCTGATGGCCATGAATATGGAACAGTCATATTCCAGTCTGGAGTTCCAAGGAGCTTGAAAGGGAGAGGTGTGGACTATCTTTGACTCTGTCCTGGAAGTTAACCCTGTATTGGCACATAATGTCATACATGACAAGTGCGATTGGAATATCTTGCATGTTGTAAGAGAGTGCCTTGCATATGCTGTAGTCCATATTTATATGCCTAGAATTGGGGATTGAGATATGCCTTCTTCAGGACAAAATCAAAATCGAAGTGACTTGCCTCTCTCCCTTTTGGAAATCTACAACAGATGTTGGAACAAAGAACCCATGATTACAGGCTGTTGCACCAATTCCTGTGACATCAAGGTGGGCCCTACTTGAATTTGCCTGTTCAATAGCTTTGTATGTGTTACATGTGCTTGGCTTCATTTACATTAGCAAATGGGATCCAATCAAGAGTTTCCACATACCTGATCTATTTGCCATCCAGTCCAGAGATGAGCTTTGTAAGACTCCAGATCAGCCATAAAGCCCATGCCTGCCGAAAGAGCAATGTCTTTCTCTCCGGACCTATGCTTCATATGCTCTGTGGAGAAATTGCCATCCATGATAAATGTCCTAATGAGTTGTTTCCTGTCACATAGCATATGATTTGCTTATTAAATGGATATGATTGTGGAGATGTCACATACGGTTCATATCTCATACTCCAATCATCTGGAAGATTGATTCCAGGCTGGGGGCATGCTGGGCAAAATACACCCATTGCACCCTCTCGAATATCTTTCCCTTCTTGATGTTCAAGACCCTGCTCCATTCTATTCTTGAGGTCTCTCCACTGACGGGAGGCCCTTAAAAGCTGTTTGTACATATTCTGTGAAGTCCGTTTAGGTATTGGTTTAGCTGATTGGAAGGAAGTATAGCATACTGGAATGAGATTCGGAAACATCTTGCTTGTTGTACTTTGCAACTTTGAATAGTATTGTTGAGCTGTGGTTTTGCATTCCAGATTGTCTCTCAAGAAGTCATCAAGGACTGAGAATGTGAACACTGTTTTGATACTTTTAAAGGTGGCTGGAAATAGTCCACCATGGAGCAGCAGCTCATCCTTGATATCATCCTCAGAGCAAACACAGAATACAACCTCATGTTCAAAAACTCCATTTTGATCTACAATGGTCAGCATCATATTTCCGGAGGGCGTGGTGTATGTCCGGTTGGGTGAATTGTCTCCAGAGTCTATGAATGTCTCTGGAAGGTCAAATAGTGTGTCAGAGATACCAGGAATATGTGCAGGGCACTCAGGATGTGGTGTCTCCCTAGGAGTTAGGAGCTGTGGATCTATCACCAGAGATTGGAGACAATCTGGAATAGATGCAGGGGACATGTTATCGATATGTCCCCGTCCTTTAGAGCTTGTATCTTTGACATTGGTAAGTGCGGTAGCCTGGATGCCCTGAATTTAAATGAGAGTTTGCACATATATTGAAGGCTCATATGTGCATATGTGGAAGGGAATATGCACATACCTCAACTGTTTGTGGACATGGTGAACCATCATGTCTGACAAATAAAATGAATCCCAGGGAGTGTAAAGAAACTGATGTATAGTGTGTTGCAGTCCAGAGCAGTGGCCAATGAAAGGGTGAGTGTCTGTGTTTTATAACACAACATCTCTTGCAGAATAATGGAGCCCCAAAGCAGTCCATACATTTGACCTCAAATTTGTCATTGCATATAGAACACCTTGGAGCAGATGGTCTTCCTTCCATATCTAATAGCATTCGGAGATATTTACTCCAGAGTCCAAGCCACTGTTCCATGACACTCTCCATACACACTTAGTTGCCAATCATATATAAATTGGGGATACCAATGAGAGACATACATTGGTCTGGGGTTGATCCCTTCCAATGTCATCATCAGGGTGATCATATACATGCTCATCAGCACATTGATGAAAGGTTGCATCATCAATGGTGGGCATAATCGCCTCAGAGCCATCTGCCAGCTCCAGACCTGATATTTCATGTTGTCCCTTCTTGGATTGTGAGTTCTGTCCTGGTTTGTCTTTGACAGTTATAAGCACTGGAATACTCTTCTCTGTGGTCCTGATGCCACACCTAGTCTTCCTATGATATATGAGGACCTCCTCAATGCCATGTTCAATTGCAGGAACAGGCTGATCAGCCCGACATCGAACCATGAAGTATACAAGTAGGATGCTTTGGTGGAGTAGTGTTAGATAAATCAAGGAGGATGTTATAAATGAGTAATGGTCTTCTAGTTCTATTCATACATCCATTTATATCCTCCATATACCCGGAGGTATTGCCAATCGCGTTACATATTAGATCTGCCTCCAACTGCCTTATACATGTTCATGATGTTCGAGAGCCGTTGTAATGTTATAGATGTTCACTTTCTGAGGCTTTTCAGATGATCATATTATATCATACTAATAAAAGCATGTATGCATGTTCCAACAACACAGTAACTGAGACATAGTGGGAATCATATGTCTCCCTACGTATTCATATTCAGTGTAGGCAATATAAACAATATCATGTCATATGCTATCCATTGTATCTTTCACCATATACCTCTGGTTCAGCACCAGTCATTTGATCCCTCACCTTCTTCATGTCTCTTAATCTCCAAATCATCAACAATGTTTGATTCCAATTCCACATGATTTAGATCATCATGTTCAGAATGGGGTGTAACACGATGAGCATTGAACAGTGCCTTGGCAATTTTTGATATGTTCTGCAAGCGGGTTTGAATGTCCTGGGATTGCATTACTACTGTATCATACTTTGCATTCTGTTAGCCAGACCTAGATTGATATCGGGAATATGATCACACCAGTTCCTGAACCTTGAGTTCAGTTTCCTATTATAAAGATGAGATATCTGGATATGTAATGTGATCATGTGAAATGGATTACATAAAAGGCACATTTCAACAGGTACGTCGAACCCCTGGACAGAGTCCGGCATATCAATTGCAGATTCATCAGTATAGTTTGCTGGGTACATGTCATTGTCATGAAAATATTCCGATTCAGATGACATAGAGTCTCCTGGCTCAGAAGGAGTGGTGTATGGATAATGGAGGGATGTGGGGGAGGGTGTATGACTATAGGTCTGCCCACTCATGTGGTCTGAATAGGCATCCATGAGCAATGTATTTGGTAAATACACTTCATGCATGATGGGGGAGAACCATACATGGTTTTATATCAGAATAATCTATCTATCATCGTTTGGTACAGTGGATATGCTTTGAAATGAATGATATGTATTTCCCTCATATGGATGTCAAATGGTGTCTTTCCTTCATATCAACCATCACACACATATGAGACTCAATGTGTCAACACGCATTGTATGATCAGAATAAAACTTACACACATGATTTGCACATATGTAATTTGCAAATATAACATATGTCATGGTGGGGCATACCCATATCCAATTGTGGAGCGTACATCATGTAAAAGTAACATGCTTCATACTTTCTTTATCAGTGTGTTCTCAATCCAAGTGCAGATCATTTGATCTGGGGGCACAGACATTATATCAAAGACGGTGTTCAATTCAGAGTGGGATGTATGAAACACTTGTGATGACTGGACATGATATCTGTAATTTACTGTGCTACCCCATATGAGACGATGCCTGCGAGCCAGCAACACTCAGAACTTGTGAGGAGGAAGCCGTTGCATTCCCCTCCCCCGATGAAGCTGCTTCATTTAATATATAGTTAGTGAAATGATATGTGTGAAAGCACGGAGTGACTTACATTGTGTGTTGGAAGCTGTAGTGCCGCTTCCAGATGGTCCTGCACCCGGTGATTCTTGGATGGATAATGTTGATATATGATCAGGATTGATTGACATGGGGGTGCTGGCACAGGAGGCTGGAAGGCTTGAAGTGTTGAACAAGTGGGATAGGTGGAGTGCGATTGAGTGACGAGAGATCCACTCCTGATGTCGCGGCCATCGATCGGAGACACACCTCAATATTCAAGAGGCGATCATGGAACTCTGTACCATCCACTAGTATGGTCCATTCCACCCTCTCCAAGGAGGGAACGATATCCTCCAACATGACTAATATACATTAGGCAAAGTGGGAGACTAAGACTATATGAACGTACCGACGGCTGTCCGTTTGCGTGCAGACTTGGAAGTGATGGGTGCACTTTCCGCCTTGATACTTTCTGTCCCTATCTTCCAGGCCCACTTCAGCGGTGGACTGCAGGGTCATTTCTTGATGGTGCAAGCCAGGCAAGCCGTCGCATTCTTCTTCTCTGCCAGCTGGTGGAGGCAACTCGTTGCTCCAGCCTCTTGGCATGGCCTGCAGAAGTCCTGCGATATGTGTGATTACTTCGGAGTAATATAAAGAATAGAAAAAATACTTACCTTGGCATTGGTCGTCTGTGGACGCCTGGCAGGAGGGGCATCCACTTCCAAGGGCAATGTGATGATCATATGCTTACATGTACAGCTCATCTGTGGCATCTTCTCACCACTGTCATCTTCATCTATTGGTTTGTCTTCCTCAGCAGTGGAGGGCCCATCTGGCATGGGTGGTGGATTGTCGCCTTATAATATCAGCCATATAGTTAAATTGATATGCAGATATGAATACCTTACCTGACAGCTCATCAACCTCCTCATCGTTGAAGTCCAGAGTCCTGGGCTTCCACCACTCAACACAGTTCTGGTATCATATGAGTGTAGGCAGGTTCACCATCATGATCTTGCTCTTGAGATTTGGGTGCTGCACCTTCAAGGTGTTGAGCCGCTCGAGACAGTGCAATCTACTGAAGTTGGAAAAGTCGAGCTCCCTCTCCTTGTCTGTCTGTCCATTTGCCTTACACTGCCACTCCTCACTGATGAGTTCTATAATGGTGTGAATCCTGGGGTATGGCATCCCCGGGCTGTCGTGCCCATGCTTGTCAAATTCTTGTTGACACTGTCCTATGGAAGATGTTAGCAGGGTGGTTGTGTGGAAAACAACTGTGGCACTCACCATCTCATTTCCGATGCACTGCTCATACCAGGCATCATCAATGTGCACTCCATTGGCAAGGGCACACTCCCAATAGCGAATGGCATAATCGAGCCACACAGCAATCTCTATAAGAGCTTCCTCCTTGTCTGTCATGACCATTACTGTTTGGACCGTCACTTTTCTTTCTGACTCATTTCTCCTGACATACGCTTACTTGTTGCATCCCCTCCATTGTTCTCTAATCGAGTCATTCCTTTGTTATGACTCACCATTACTGACTCATTTACCATACGATGACTCATTCCTAGGATCCCTGTACTATGCCCTGAAGGCTGTACTATACAATGACTCAGACGTGACTCACATCTCCCGACTCATCTCTCCTTATTATTGGGTATATAAGACGTAGCTTGTATCCGCTTGTACCCTAGCTTTGTCTTCGACTTTATCTTGCGAATCACACTGTCTCCTCAGCTCTTCCATTGTTTGGCTACAAAGCCTCGTCGAATCATCGAGTCATTGAATCACTGAACCACCTTGAACCCACAGGAATCTCTGACCGCCTTCACGCGTGTCTACTCGTAACTCGGAAACCCCCTTGAACCCTTGGCTAGTCATTGCCTCATCGTCTTAGGCTCACGTCGAGCAACCTACGTCTCCGCAAGGACGTAACATTGTCAGTAAGCATGTCCTTTACCTTTGGAGACATTTGAGGATATGGGTGGAGGGAGAAAGGATGGGGGGAAAAAGGTGAAGACGTTACTGATGTCTGTATGTGGCACATAGGTGGCATTCTCACGTTATGCAGGCTCATGGAGCTTGAACTCAATTTAAGTGTTCACACGTAATATGCCACACATGGATACACAGTTGGCAATAGATCTAGATATACTATGCATGTATGTGGAGCTGGCATCTATTTAATTGTAGGTCTAGATTCCACTCAATAGATATTCGTCAAACTGCATGTATGTATTATTATGTGTAGTCAGCATCTGTTTAATTGTGCGTCTCCACTGTGGGCAGATGATATGAAATCAATTTGATGTCTTTTGCGATGACTATGGGCAGAGCAGGTATCTGCTTAGCTGTTCCTGAAACTGTGTTCCTCTAACTATATATGCACATATTACATATTCATGTATCCTGGTTCCTGATGTCATAGCCCTCAAATATAGTCACCATGTAATTCCAAATATAGTCATTGTTTCTTTCCCTGTGTCACACAGTATGCCATCTCCTAGCCCATCAGAAAGAAGCACCAGTTTGTCCTTTTATGGAATATATTTCTCACACTTATGTACTGAAGTTTAGCGACACCAGGGCAATGGGCATATGTCGGTAAGATGCCCCCCAACCCTCGCCCAGCATACAGGGGTGCTAATGCCACAAGCACTGGGCCAGTTACTCCTACTCCTGGTCTAGTTGCTGTCTCCACTTCCACTCCAGTCATGGCCTCTGCTTCAGCACAGCCAGCTACTCCGACCACTCTGGCACCACCCCATTCTTCCCAAGGTACTTCAGGAAATGTGCACGGGCCTAAGTGGTCAAGGTATGATTTCTTGAAGTATACTCAGCCACCTGTGGTGACTCAACCAGTATATCTTGCTTCTCTAATATATTGTTATTACCATATACACTGACAGTGGATTTGCAGGCCATTGAGGTCATCAACAATGCCATGGATGTTGACTCTCCACTGCCAACGACTCCAGGCAAGACCTCCTTCCTTGATAAGATAAACAGGATTGCTCCGCTGCCATGTCAGGCCATCGTGGATGCATCCCAAAGTGCTGCTCCACTGATCATGGTGCCGGCACATATATCTCCAATTTCAGTGCCATCTCCAAGGCCTCCACAGGAAGAACCTCAGAGTGTCAGTCCACCAGCGTTTGTACCATCACATATATCTCCTGCCTCCATGCCATGTCCACCACCTTCAAAAGAGGCTTCACAGAGCACTGCACCTCTGCAGATGCCACAAGAACAAAGTCTTCCCAAAAGTGAGGAGGACACGATCGAACACATGGTATGTGTTCCCATGATAGCATATCTTATTGATCTTAAAGGTGTGTATAGGTGAGCGCCAATCCCCATCTTATTTGGGAAGACACCCCTGAACCAGAAGAGGGAGCAGAAGGGTCTGGCCCACCTCCGACAAGGAGGAAGATGTTGATAGAGAGGCAGATTGCACCTCTTCTCGTTGCAATGTGAGATGAAGGTCATGCATGATGTCATAGAGGAAATAAAGGAGGCATTCAAGGAATTAGCAGCCGAAACACAGTAGTAGCACACACGTCCTTGTTCATGACATGATGTGATATGGACAATAACACCTCTGCTCATATGCTCATATGTAGAATGATCAAAGTCATCATGAATATTAGAGTGCCATACAGTGCCAGTGACATGTCTACATTATCAGAAGACACTATTGGAATACATGGGGCATGTGATATGACACATATCATAACATGTATCATATACAAATAGACGAACCCCTTCTGATTGATTGGGGTGCATGCACAAGTGGTGCACATATGGGAACATCAGAACTTTTACCTCCACAGCACCATTTCATTCATCAGAATGATGGATTCATTTAACGCGAGATAGCAGCACATGTATAATTGTCTTATCCTTCATTGGACAATATGTGAACGAAAGGAATGTCTGATCCTTACATCATCTGTGATCGGAATCAGATCACCTTCCATTGGAACATATCACACCTGTCATTGTGAGGTCTGGACTGTGAAGCACACCATTATTTCATACTCTGAGTTCTCCTAAGAGCATATCCGTATGTGTGCATATGATGTTCAAAGTAGTATATATATGGCTGAGCAGACACTGTCTTTACTGACATTATTTAGCACCCGAATTCACAGATATTCCATACTATTTGGTCCCATTCACATCTACCCTTCACTGTACCCACTGTTGCTCCTCTCATGGATTCAGGAAACAGTTCCAAACAACTCTCATGGTGAACCGGAGCTTCCCTCTGGTCCAGCTATGTGCTCTGGCCAGTATATTCAAGGTGACACCAGAAGATGCCAATATATTGAATGAGTATATTGTTGAGTTCCAGGAGGGTAATACAGGTGCAAGAAACACACTCCTGGAGAGGGTCATGGGAGAGTTATATAACCTTCGCCCATCGGACACCCCTTTTGATAAGAAAGATATCAAACAGGTATGTGACATCAGCATTCATATATGACCAGAGTATCCCATATATATGAATACCAGAAATTGAGGAGGTGGTTTTATAATCACTCCGATGCCCCACACCGCCAGACCATCAGGTTTATTTGGAAATGGTCTGCAAGGAATGTATTCTATCATGCCAAGAAGGACGACATCATGACACTTGCTCAAGACATCTCTGGAGGCGCTCCAGGATCTCAGGCCTTTTTAGGAGCACTTCAAGATGCCACTACCCAGTTTTGGAATGAATTATCCGTTGAAGAGATAGAAATGTATGAAGAGACGGCAAGGGAGTGGTCTGAGAATGGTCCCCCAGACCATATTCAATCGAGGCAAGTGATTCCACATTATTTCATATACCAGTTCACTCAGGCGACATCTTAGAATGGCCTCTGCAGCAATTCAATGTCAGATAGTTTGGGACTTTCAAACCCAATTGTATTGAACATGTGGAGTCCAGAGCATAGTCTTAATTGCATATGCAAAAGAAGACAGGACCCCACAAGTTGCAATGTATGTGATGACATATGATTCTAATATCCCAAGATTGATTATTATACGTTTAGGGATGAATGGAATAATGATCTAGATGGTGGTGTGGACATTGATACCTTCTACCCAAACTGGAGAAATACAGAGGTCTGGGACCAATGGAGGAAATATTCCAGGTACTGCTTTGGAACAGGTCCATGATATGTTTCCTATGAGATATGTTAATCTAATGGACATCCAGAGGAAGATAGGAATGCTATGAATGATCAAGCAAAGACAATCAAGAGACCATTGATATCATCACTGATGAGGATGGGGAACCAGAAGTTCCTTCAGTGACTGAAGCCAGTGGATATCAGACTAAGGTTGTTCAAGCTGCCCTAAGGAAGTACTGTATTGCCCATATGCGTGAGTAAGACATATTCCCCATATGGCATATATTCACATATGTGAACTAGGGTTCATCTCTGGAAAAAAGAAGGCATATATTCCCTGGGCCAAGATGACAAAGGACCCAACTCCCTGGATATATGAAGAATGCTATCCACCTGGTTTCCAATGGGTGGACCCCTCAAAGATTCAGGTCAATGAGGTATTCCACCTCTTCGATCACTGGAGGCAGCAGAAGCAGTCCAGACTTGATCCTATTATATGGAATCCATCCTGTGAGATAATGGCTGACATTGAGAGGCCAGTTCGACGAAGACAAACTTGGAGGTCAGTGTACAGTAGCAATAACTGTGAACCCAGGAGGAATAGTGGAGAGGAAGAAGACTTTGGCCCTGCAATGGCCAGAGTTGCTGAAGATGATATGGAACACCAATATTCTGTGTCTCCACCTGTATCCTCAATCCCTTTGAAGAGAACACATAGTGCACCAGATCCAATGGAATCAGAAGAGGATGTCCCTGATGCAGACATTCCCTGTCAGTCTTTTGCTTTATTCTGTATATGTGATCCTGAAACATGTTGTTTATAGCATCATCATCCAGTGACAGCAACCCTGATATTCCATCTCCCATATTATCACATAATGAGCCCCTTGGTAGGCACATCATGCATATCATACATATGTGGTTGATTCATTCATATTGCATTGCAGACAGTGGTGGACCCTCGACACTGTCTCCACAGATAGGCCAGAGAACTGCAGAGCGCAATGTAACGCATGAAGATCGTCTTCAGAACCCTCCTTCTGTGGATGTGCCAAAGCGCAATGCTCCATATGTTAGGAGGAGCACAAGAGATATCAAATTGACACAAAAGGCTAGGTGTTACGTGCTGCCTTTGGCGGTCATGTGACATTTAGCCGCATCGGAACCGAGATGCGCACAGAAGGCCGGAAGCGGCAGAAGATGCCAGAAGATCGCAAGGTGTAAGCCCAAAGGCTTGATGTTGGGACGGAATCCAGCGGGCCGAGGGTTGATCCCCTTTTGGAAGGTGTCTTGGATTGATCAGTCAGAGGGCGCTCGTACTAGCGCCGGGGGGTATGCTTACTGAGAGCATTACTGACGGCTGACTGAAGGACTTACTCAGGACTTAGTAATGGCAGTAGTGGTTTGTCACTTACTTACTGATGCCTTACTAAACGGACACATATCGTCGTAGTCATCGCTGACAGCATTAGGCTGTTCAGTAGTATATAAGTAGTAGTGAGGACGGTAGAGTCCCCTCACTTTAGTATTCTCAGTCACTGCCTTCTTAGTTGCATACTGTTAATAGCTAGAGTAATCACACTCCTTTCTGTTGCGTTGTCTCTTGCCCTTTGCGGCATTGTTTCGTCTATCTATGGCTGTTCCCTGTTTAGGGACAGTCCTTGTTCACTGTTGGCTGGTTGAGACGTTACCTCACCAGCATCGGCTCTCGTTACACGTCAAAGTCGTTCCTGCACAGGTCACGTGCAGAAGGTTTCGTCTGGGTTCAAGAACCATTCGTTACACTAGGTGCGTATGATATAACATATGTGAACTGCTTTCTGATCGTTACAAAGGGAAATGGGCATTGATGGAAGATGCTGGAATTGATGATATAAGGGAGTAGCATATCCACATACCTACTGATCAACTCTATACATTGCCATTCTCCTGTCATCGTTCCAAATATGTGCATATGCTTACAATGTACTCTGATATTGTGAGGTGGATCTTCAAGTATCATAGATTCTGAGTGTATATATTCCAAGTATGTGTATTATGTCACATACTCCAGAGTTTGTGTGATATTGCACGGACTCAGAAATCTGTGAGTTGGTACACACTATCCAGAATATGTGTATTAATTGCACACTCCATAATACATGCTGATAAGTACTCAACATTATATCATATCTGAAATACTCCAGTGTATACGTACAGTGCATACTCAACATACAGGAGTACATACATATATGTATTTCACAGCATATCTATGTAATGTGTTACTTAATATAGACTACCCTAGCATATGTACCATGGCATATGTAGCCTGATATGCACCAGGACAGATATGCTATGGCATATGTAGCCTGGAATATGTGTCTGGACAGATATGCTCTGGCATATATTCTAATCAACAGAATGATATCTGCATCAATGCATTTCTGCTCTGAGCCAACATCAGCTAGCCCATGAGTATTGGAAGAATATCACATTTCGGCTGACGTCGGCTGGCCCATGAGTATTGGGGCAGGATCACCATTGGTACAGCCATCAATTATGGAAGATGGTCAGGACCATTGGCTGCTTATTGACGACCTTATCAGGGACCTTGGAGGGGCACAAATATTCACCAAACTGGATGTATGACAAGGGTACAACAACATTCAGATTAAAGAAGGAGACGAACACAAAGCGGCATTCAAAACCCGCCATGGACTCTTTGAACCCACTGTTATGTACTTTGGACTGTGCAACTCACCAGCTACATTCCAGAGTTTCATGAACGCCATATACCAACTGGTCATAGCGAAACATGCCTCCCATAGAATGACCATCCATGTGTATATGGACAATATAGCCATCGCGACTATGAGGCAAAACAACACACTATCGCAACATCAAAAAGCGGTTGTGGATGTCTTAGCAACTGCGCAAGAGCACGACCTGTATTTCAAACCAGAGAAATGTGTATTCAACGCCCCCCATATTGATTACCTGGGGGTAATCCTTGAAGAGGGGGTGACATGAATGGACCCCATCAAAAATTTGGGTGTCAAGGATTGGGTGTCGCCCACCACAGTTAAGGTTGTCCGATCATTTCTCAGTTTTTGCAATTTTTACCAGCAATTTATCAAGGGGTTTGCCTCAATTGTGAAACCACTTAACGAACTTACACACAAAGATGAACCATGGAAGTGGGGAGCATGCCAAGAAGAAGCATTTCGCACACTCAAACGACAAGTAACCACAGAACCTATCCTGGCTCACCCAGATCAAAATCAACAATTCAATCTTGAGGTAGACACATCAGGATTCACAGTCGGAGCAGTACTGTTGCAGAAAAAGCAAGATGGGAAATGACATCCAGTAGGCTACTACTCAGCCACCCTTAATGCAGCAGAACGAAACTATGACATATACAATCTCGAACTCCTGGCTGTGATGAGTGTCTCACTATTTATATGCAACAGAGAGACCAAGGATCACAAGGAGCAGATTGGCTGACATCGAACCAACAAGGGAGTAGAACAGGGAGAGAAGACAATGGACCACAAGTAACAAGACAAGGATGTGGAACAACCCAATGTTGGGAAGCTGCACAGTGGACAGGAATGTACAAGTGGGGATGTCGCAAGTGGACAGTCTGAGGGACTGTCCATTGTATTGCACTAGCTTATATACCCAAATACATGGTCTGTGCGTACTTTAGGGGAGGCCCAACTCCGATCCACAGGTGGGGCCATGGAATGTGCTAGAAAGGGTCTAAGTATACCATCCAATGGCATTAATCCCTGTTAAGCTCCGCTTATCAGGTGGGTAGTGGAACATGCCAGAAGGGTTCCAAATATATCCTCCAATAGTAAGTCTCTGATAAGCTCTGCTCATCAGATGACTAGTTAGGTCATCTTTTGCTTGATAAGTCCTGGTTCTGGACCAGACCTTTCTTGAATAGGAAGGTAAGGATTATCCAATCTTTTCCCACACATTGTCTTGGCTAGTTCTACTGGGCCAATACTCTGCTTCCCAGGTTTTGTGTGCGCACTCCCTTGCATACTCTTGAGGTTCATGGGTTTGTCACGGGCTGAGCTATAGGTTTGTGACACTGGCCATTGTCAAGGCCCTGCACAATTGGAGACACCTATTGGCAGGATCTCCACACAAAGTACACATCTTCTCTGACCATATGAATCTCCAATACTGGTGAGATCCCCAGAAGATCAGCAGGAGGATTGCCAGAGAGGTTCTGGAACTTGCAGAGTATAATTTTGAAATACACCATGTCAAAGGAACTGCCAATGGACAAGCAGATGCACTATCACATTGACCGGACTATGATCAAGGAGAGAAGGACAATGAGAACATCACAGTCCTTCCAGTGGAACTATTCACACAAACCACGATGACTACTGATGCACCCCAGACACCACAGGACAAGAACAAAATATGCAAGTGGGTTGACCCCCACTGACTCACGAAAATCAACAACCACTGGTGGTACCAGGGGAACAGACTAGTCCTCACCGGGGAGGAAGTAGAAATCAGAGAAGTCATTTCAGCCCATCATGACCTGCCGATTCACAGCCACCCAGGAATAGTGCACACCATACAACAAGTGGAGCACCACTACTGGTGGCCCTCACTAAGGCACAATGTCACCGAATATGTCAAAGGGTGTGCAGAGTGCCAAAGGTGCAGAGTCAATACATGCACCATGAAAGCCCCATTACAGCCGATATTCCCGAAACCAGAAGCTACGCCATTTGAAGTAGTTGCCCTAGACTTCATCACTAAACTCCCAACATCACAGAATTTCGATTCCATACTCACCATCACCGACCACAACTGCTCAAAGGCCTCTGTATTCATACCATGCAGAGAAGAAATTTCAGGTGAAGAGATGGCTGCCCTGTACACCAAATATGTAGTCTCTCGCTTCGGGCTACCATCAAAAGTCATCAGTGATCAAGATCCCCAATTCACATCAAGATTCACAAACTATGTTGTATTCTGGGAATACAACAAAACATCTCAACTGCCTATCACCCACAGACAGATGGGCAATTGGAACACACTAACCAATGGTTAGAACAATACCTCAGGTTTTGGGTCAACAAGAGGCAAGATGATTGGGCCCATCACCTAGCGATTGCTGAATTTACACACAACAATTGGATTAACAAATCCACATGCGAGTCCCCATTTAGAATTCTGATGGGGTACCACCCACGCACTAATTGGACAGATACACCGTCCCCAATACCACAGGTCACCGTGAGACTAGAAGAATTGAAGGAGATAAGACGCCAAGCACAAGAACAGATGACATGGGTGCAGCAATCATGGGTCAAACATCGTGATATGCCCAAATATCAGATAGGGGATCAGGTCTGGCTTGAAGGACATCACCTGTGAACCAACCAACCAACCACAAAACTTGCACCCAGGAGGCATGGACCATTTAGGGTCACCCAGGTGATGTACCCTGTTAACTATCGACTCGAACTTCCCATGCAGTGGAGCATCCATGATGTGTTCCACACAGATCTTCTCACACCTTACAAAGAAACACTGATTCATGGCGCAAACTATCAGCGCTCACCACCAGGATTGGTAGGAGATGTGAAAGAATATGAAGTCAAAAGAGTACTAGACTCTAGACGACATGGAAGAGGGCACAAGTTACAATATTTGATCAAATGGAAGGGCTACCCAGACTCCAACAACCAATGGATCAACTGGGATGACGTTCATGCAGAAGAGGAAGTGTGGAAATTCAAACAATTAAACCCAGCATGAGAGGTTCACATAAAAGCAAGTCAATATGACAACGAAACCGCAGTGATCTTACCACTTTCCCCAATGACCACTAACATCCCCTCTACTCATGACATCGTCAATTTCGCAAACCTCAAGCTCATTGCTACCTATGATACCTCCAACAACATTGATGACCCCTTCTGCTCAGCTGTCAAGCATGTCAGGGCAGTCGCAGAGCAAGACCAAGCTGACCGCGACCTCGCTGAAGCTCACAGGCGATTCCCCACACCCACAAGGGGACAAGTGGAGGAAGATACGGATGGACAACCAGCTACGCTCAAAGGTGATGAAAGCATGGAGGGTGGATTAGATCAAGGAAGTGGGTCTGACAAGGACAGCAAGGCAACAGAGGTGGTTCCAGTTGATGCGGTGAGTCTTTTATCATCCACAGTCACCGCTGTCAATGAAGTCAGTGACTCAGATGACGACAAGTCCTACTACAACCCCACTGTGGTATGCACACAGTGCAACAATGCCCCTGACTACTGCCACTGTACCCCATGGCCAGTACCTCACCGACACAACATGGACTATACCATTATCACTGCCCCCCAATCAGATGACACCGACGAAGAAGAAGAGGTACTGCAACCAACACCAGTTGTGGTGGTCTATGGCCCTATGGCCGATGCGGGATATGCTGCAAGAGGGATGGAGGCTGACTGCCCCAACCAAAACCCATCCCCCATCAACACACAACACGAGAGTGTGGTGAGGCGCACTCTCCATTCCCTATCGCCTACTCCCAGCGGATTTGTCCTCAACCACAGGATGAATTGGATACCCATGATCATCGAGCATGAAGGACAGCAAACCCCCACCAAGTACATCTGAGTATGGATGCTCGACAACCCTCAGGTCTTTGGGACCATGGGGCGGTACACATCAATCTACAGGGGGGACATTCATGTGGAACCCTGCTGCAACATGGGGCCAGCAGCTGAGTATACTTGGGAGGACCTCCAATATTTCTGCACTGACTTCTGGGGCAAGCGACAGGTAGACGAAGCCCTCGTGCAGCTTGGGGATATATCCCTTCAGGCTGAGGTGAAGTGCTACTGTGCGGCCCAGGAGATCATAACCAAGCTGGAGCAGGTGATCAAAAAGCTTGAAGACGACATCTTTGTGCACTGTGATTGAGCCCGGCATTCAGCGACACGACTAGGACAGGTGCACACGTTGAAGCGAGTAAGGGACAAGCACGAGATGGACATTGGACTAACGACAGTACCCAATTGGGTTGTGGAGCGTGGGCGCTCACCCATGTGAAGGGGGTGATGTAATGTTCGGCATAGTAAGTGGGATGACAAGTCACTCTCAAATACTTACTCAGCTGCGGAACAAACTTACCAAGCTACCTGTATGATGACTGATACAATTAGTGGACGATTACCAAGCAGCTTAGTAGTAGTAGTAGTGGTGGCATTGCTGACAAAGGCGTGCCTCCTTGTGGGTCTTTATAAGGAAGCTGTCGACTGATGTGGTCCACAGCTTGGACTTCTTGTTATCGCTTCTCATCTCATGGAAATCCAAGGCTCCTCTCTGTCTCACGCTTTGGGCAGTCCACCCTTGTTAAGCATCACTTCAACATACGGCTTCAACCTTCGTGTCTGGATACAACCAAACTCCACCTCCGCGCGTTGAGACGTTACTCAGCCTTTGTGCTTGAGATATAGGAATTGCTAAGTCACCGTGTTCACCTTACATTGCCTAAGTCAGGCTCACGTGCAGCTCACATGCAACACTATATCTCATGGTGTTCATGGCCAGTGAAGTAGGGCTATTTGCTGATGCACTTCCCCTGGCATTCTTCAACTACTCACTTGCTTGACCTACATGTTTGCATCTCATGCCTTTCACACTGCCCAACATTCACCAAGGTGTCTCCAAGTCTAAGTGCACAAGGGTCCTTCCACAGCTGCATTTCACTTCATTGCACTCCACAGTGGTACTTCCTCATGGCTGTTGAATATGATTCATCACCTGTGCCAGCCATCTTTGCATTTCCCTGAACCAACCTACTGTAGACCCACCCAATATAACACTGTAGTCTGTCAACTCTTTCATTGAAACAGTCTGAGTCCTACAAACAGTCTGAATCCCAGCATTCAATGCTCAGCAGCTGAGTATGTTGATGCTGTTGTTATGGCACAATGATAAGGTTCAACACCTTGGCTTACAGTCAATCCCATTGCACTCTAATCACAAACTTGCTCAGACTCAATCATCTTTGACATTCAATTCATTTGACAATTATTCTCCCAAACTTAATGAACAAGCTCTCATATTTATATTGCCCCCATGACCCCAGTCCCATTTGACATGAAATCCCAGTATGCCAATCTCACCATCACGTCCTTGGAATTCATGCAGCCTGATAATGCACAACACAAATGCAGGATCATGGCAGACATCAACCCTGATGCATGGGAATGGTCCTTCGACAATGCTGCACATCTTGAGCATGATGGATGACCTACACCTGGGCTCATGGTGCTGTTCAGTGCATGAAGCAGTTTGCAGTTGTGCTTGTGCTAGATGTGAATATGCACATACACAGGTGTACTGCTGGGAGTACTCGTAGAGCTAGGTACAGGACTGGAGGTATTAGAGATAAGTGTTGAGGGCTGTTGCATCTCACAAACTGTCAGTGTTATAGTGATTACATGTTTTGAAAACTAGTTTAGAATACCTGTAAAAAACCCATGGCTACCCATACAGGTATGGGTTTTCCATGGGTAGGGAAAATTGTACCCATACCTGTACCCCACTTACCCTACCTGTGACCCACACAGGTTGGTTGTACCCACGACAATCACTAACCACTGAACAGGGCAATGACAATGTGGCAACATGGCAAGGCAATGACGACACTCATGTGCATGCACTGAGAGCAGCAAGATGACACAACCAGCCACAGGACAACAACAACAACATGGGGTGGACACAGCAAGACAACACCCACACAACCACAGCAATAACCACTTGATGGTGCTCACAAGTATATGTGGAATGACAATGTAGCTGTACATCTGGCTTAGTATTGCATCAAAAACCTGTGACAAGCCATACTCAGGTATGGGTTCTGCCCAGGTACTCAAAACATAACCCATATCTGTACCCCATATCCCTACCTAAAACCATGTCAATCACTATCTATCTAACAAGTCAACTAAACAAACACTTTGATTGGCTCCTCAAACATGAAGTAAAAGTGGTTGGGCTTCCTGATATAAATGGTCTAACAGTTGCTGTCAGGAGCCCCACCAAGGGCAATTGCACCAGCCCCATGTTATAGGCAGGAGTCTGAGGACAAAACTGGGCATGGTTTGTTTTGCCTTCCACCTCTCTTGCTGGTTTCCACAGTCATTCACCCATCTTTGAGACAAGCAAATGAGATTCTGTGAATCATTCCATCTATTGTAAGGCAATGAAAAATGTGAGGCAGTAGAAAAATGAACATACAATAGAAGTCAATTAATGTGTGTATAAAGTAACAGAAATATGATGTAGATGACTGTCCCAGGTGGAATCAGTGTCAAGAGCTGTTATTATGGCAAAACTGGTCAATGAGACAGTGTCACATCACACTCAGATTTCCAAATTTGGCACACTCAGTCACAATCACTGTGATCACTAATGTTGCCTGTCTTGCAATTTTCACCTTCATTGTCTTCATCCTCCTCATCCTCCTCACTCTCCCCAGCAAAATCAGACACCTTTGGCTTAGGAAGAGCCTTCTCCATGGAAGGCATCTTAGGCTTGTTCCATCCAGGCTTCCTCTGATCATTTTTTGCCCACTCCTTCTCAATGCCCCAAATTTCAACTGCTTTTGCCCATCCAGCCTTAGCTTCACCATTTCATGCTTTCCTATCCATTTCCCTCACTTTCCACACCTCTATTGCTTCTGAATACCTTTCTTTAGCATCTTTTCTCTTTGAAGAGGCCTCCATTGTGGCATCATGGGCTGCCTGTGATTTTTGCATGGCCTCAAAGACCTCATCCTGCATCAACACCTTTGCCCTTCCATCCATGTTAATCCTACCAGTCTGTGCCCTCTTTTTCATCCTCTCTTCCTTCCCTTGTAGTTGCCCTCTAATGTCTTCAACATACATCAATTGTAGGATGGTTTGTGCTTGCATCCTGATCATGGCTTCCTTTTGGAGTGCAACCACCTGGTGACTCTGTTCCAATGCTGTGATAAGCTCTTGTTCTTGTTCTGTAGCATGCTTGAGAGACAAGAGATTGTTGTCACAGTAAGTTGGGGGGATATTTGGGTTGTTTGGAGGGTGGGAAGGCATGAGGTTGATGCCAGAGGTGAATCTGACACAAGAAATGATGCAGCCATTGATCCTAATGCATTAAACCCCCATTGCACAGGTGTGTATGTTGCGTTGGGGTTGGAAATGGCTGGAGTTTGGGGAGGGCCTTATCAGGACTCTTGATACCTAATTTCATCTTCATGCTTGCGTTTCCATGCCCAGTGATGAGAAATAAGGTCCACCACCTCCTGGACAGGACTTGTGAGAGCCAATGGCAAAAGGGACAAGATTGCAGTCTCTAGGCTGGGAGAAATCATCTCCTCAGTCACAACATCTGGATTGAAGGGCACGATCCCAGTATTCAAGAATGCAGCAAAGATATTTGCCTTGGTGAAAGCACATGCATGTGCCCTTGTGTAAATTGACAGGAAGTTAAGTTTTGACATGGCAGGTCCAGTCTTCTCAAATTTGTCTTGTTCGTCACTCCATGCCTGCTTTAAGACACTGAATATAACCACATCAAGTCCCTGGTAGACATGGCTTGAGTGTGATGGATAGCAGAGCACAATGATCATGTTCTTCCAAGCATAGTCCAGGAATCCCATTGTGTAGTGTGAGCAGTGCCCATCTACAATGAGGAGGTGGTATTGTCCACCAGCTTTCAGTTTGATAAGTTTATCCCAATTCTGTAGCCAGGCCACTCCAATTTCACCAGATGTGTAGCCTTTCTTCTGATAGCCCATTCTGGGATAGACAAGTTCAGTGTGCCTCTGACATACACTCACAGGAACACACCTTGCATCTAGTGGATTTTCTTGAAGCCACTTGGTCTGGAATGATTCCCCCTTGTAGATTACTGTAGGTGGAAGTGTGGTTCTGTCTGCACAGATTGTTGGTAAGACTGTAATGTTCTCTTGGTTCCCACTCCACTGCTGATGCTGCATCTTTGCACCAGCTGGCCCAATGACATGTTCCATTACACCTATTCCACTCTGGATGCCTGTCTCATCTGCTCCATAGACAAGCTCATCTGGTATATTGAAGTCTTCCCTCCCTTGCTTGAGAATTGCAAAATACTCAGCCTTGGTAACTGGATTTACAGCATGTCCATGAGAACCATCCAACACTGAAGACCAGTACATTCCAATCTGGTTGTGGTGCCTTGTGATGAACTGTGTTGCCCAGTTCTTTCCCAGCCCATCTTCTGGAAAGTGATCCCCAAGGCAAGCCCTCAAAATGTGTTCTGTATGTTCCCAAAGCTATTTGGGACTGAGGGGAAATCCATGCTGTGCCAATTCAATAACAAACTGCACAATAACCTCCTGTTCTTTGCCTGTCAACCAGCACTTCTTTTCATTGGTTTCTGTGAGACTTCTCCCTCCATTGCTCAGTCTGGATAGTGTGATGAGTGCTCACTGTTTATACGCAACAGCGAGGCTCAAGGTTACAAGGATCAGATAGGCTGATGTCGAACCAACAAGGGAATAGAACAAGGACAGGGAACAATGGACCACAAGTATCAGGACAAGGATGAGGAACAACCCAATGGTGGGAAGCTGCTCAGTAACAGGAGTGGTACAAGTGGGGATGTCGCAAGTGGACAGTCTGAGGGACTGTCTGTTACATTGCTTCAGCTTATATACCTGAATACATGGTCTGTGCATACTTTAGGGGAGGCCCAACTCTGATCCACGGGTGGGCCATGGAATACTCTAGAAGGGTTCTAAAGATAGCATGGAATCTGCTGGAAGGTTTCTAAAGATAGCATGGAATCTGCTGGAAGGTTTCTAAGTATATCGTCCAATAGCATTAATCCCTGACAAGCTCCACTCATCAGGTGATTGATCAACAATCTTCATTTACCAATCAACAGACTTTGTTTATCAATCAACAATCTTTGTTGATTGATCAACAAACAAGTCATGTGAGGTCATCTGACCTTTCGCTTGGTAAGTCCCAGTTCCGGACCGGACCTTTCTTGAATAGGAAGGTAAGGATTATCCAATCCTTTCATGCGCATCATCTTGGCTAGTTCCACTAGACCAATACTTCGTTTTCCTGGTGAGTTTCATGGGCAAGTTGTGGACCGAGGTATAGGTTTGTGACAGATAGGGTGTTGTGGTCCAGATGTATTTGGATTTGTGTTCTCAAAAAGTAGTCATCAGAGACAGCTTTGCAGACTGCATGGAGTGAAGCTGGCTTTCCCCTGGAAGTCTTGGCCTTTTCCTCCTGGTAAAGAGCAACTGCTTGAGCCATTAAGTTGTCCTTCTGTTGCCTAGCAATTTGAGACTTGAGGACATTGGATTTTGCATGATTGACCATGGTATTTGAGGCCCTGATATCACCGGGAGGACATTCTGAAAGTGGCAATTGTGACATGACTCAGTGTGACTCAGTGTGACCTGATGTGATTGAACATTCATTGCAAAATTTCATGGTTTCACTCATTTTCAGAACACCACAAAGCCCAATGGACTTAGAAATGTCTCTGAACCAATGTGTTGAGTACCTTCTGTGATACCATTAAAAAAAACAATGCTTTTCTATCATTTGTGCCCACAAACCCTTGAAATCATATTCACTTTAACCTCAAAGTTTACTTAACTTGTGGAGAACAAAAGATCAGAAAAGTGTATTGCTTCAGAAATTTGGAATCAGATATTCACAGGATACATGAAGATAATGAAAGAGAGATGAAGACAATCAAAGAAGATTTAAGCTCAAAAATGAAGTTTGTCTCATCAACCCATGTGTCTCATTGACTGGTGAATGACTGTACTCATTGCCTTCTAGCACATCTTCAGCTAGCCATGAACCACTTGCAGAAGAAGCTTGTCCTTCTTGATGCTGAGAATCACACATCGAGAAAGTATAAGAAGGAGCTTGAGCACAAGTTTGATGTATGTTGATAGGACCTTGAGGTAAGGGTGAGGATGAGGATGGGAGTCTGAATTTTCAACAAGATGCAGACAAGTATGAAATTGAGGACATTCAACCCTGCCCTTTCATTTCTTATCCCCATGACCAATCACATGATACCCCTTCAATATCCACATCTCACCTCGGCCTGGCTTCATTGTCATCACCCCAAACATCTCTTAATGGATATGTCATATTGCCATCCCTCACATTCACAAAACACTAACAGCATCTGCAAAATTGAAGGCCATTGTGCCAACAATTACTCCTTTGACTAACATACTTATGACCACCAGTCTGTGCTCCCCTTATCTCTTTTTGTTGCTCATTCATCACTGCAGCTAACAAGTATCACACAACAAGAAAGACCAGCAGCAACACTTCCAGGTGACACATGACACAGCAAGAACACAAAGTGTTCTGATACTGGGAGTACTGCCTCTTGGGCTGTGGGGAAAAGTTGTCTTCCATGTGCACTGGCATTTCAATGGGGGACTCATGCTAATGTTGTTTACTTTATGATGAATTTTTCAAAAATTGGTCACATGACATAACACATGATGTTGGGCCCCTATCTATGAACATACCCTCACACACTTCCCTACACACATCATGTTGGGACATACTGGCGATTGCAACCTCATTTTGGAAGGTGTCATCAATCTTCTGAGACTGAATGATCTTGAAGCACTGAAGGAAGAGCTAAATGAAACTGAAGCATTGACTTCACCATTGAGTACTGTCTTAGAGCATGTCCTTGCACTGAAGGGTGTGCTAAAGGCCAAGAAACCTGTGTCATATTCTCATGTTTAGCAGTATTAATTAATGTTACTCCAGAGAGTGATTGACTCCTCACTATTACATTGGAAGACCTCATGAACATTGGCATTGAGGGGCAACTTCTCATTTTGATGGACACAAATATATCAAACTCAATGGAGGGCCTGACAGCGGAGGCCAAGGCCCACATTGGGAACCTACACTCCAGACTTGAGGAGATCTATGCATGTGTTAACATGGACAGTGTCTTGCATTTCATTTTTCTTGTGCCCGATCATCCAATTCATGGCTTGTAGTATGGATCAGGTTTATACATGATTCTTAATGCAATACTTCTCACATTGTGGAAAATCACCTTGGCTCAACAAAGAGATATTGCCATCATCCCTCAATTGAGGTTTAAATATCTCCACTTGATTCAGAATATGGGTTATGGCTGAGTGGCAAATGGACTATGTGGTTATTGAGTATGAGAAAGTGGAGGACAATGAGGGTGAGCCTTCTGAGTTAACACCATTGCTCTAGAAAATTGTTTTTATAGAATATCCTTACCCATTTAGTCAATTCTGAAGGGTCCAGTAAGAACTCATTGAGATTGCAAGTAGTTGCTTGTTCCTGGCTCAGGTCAAATACTGTGGCCCTGGGCAGACCTTGTTCTCATTTATCCCAGAAGCCATTGATCAGGTGATTGTAGTACTGAAGTTGGCTAAGTACATTGACCCAACCTCCTTCTCTTAGCTATCTCAGTATTGCCTTCTAGCTTTCCAGAGGTCCACTTTTGTTTATCTAATAGGAAGTCATGGATTTTCTTTATTCTGAAGACTGAAGGCAACACATTGATATACTATGAATCAGCAGTCTGGTGTCTGACTTTAGGCAAAAAATCAGCAGACTGTGACCTGAGCTTGCCCAAAATTATGCTGCTCATTTGTGAATGGGTAAGCTTTTCTATGGTGTCCCTTTTCTCAAAGAATAATAATGATTTCTTAGCTTACACCCACTATATCTGACTTGTTTAAATTAAAAAAAGTACAGTGCAGAAGTGACCTAACATGTTAGTGTGCCCCCATGTGACTCTGTCATCAGTGTGGATTTGTTGTTGTGGCTTCTCTTGTGTCCTAGCTCAATTTTTGCTACTGAGATAAAGGAAATTGTTACTGCAATTCATGCTTTGAAAAACAGCCATAACATAACAATACAAAGCATTCACTGCTAGAGCAGTCAAATTGCAATGACCGTCATGATCTTCCACAATCTTTGGAATCCTCTGTGTCATGAGTATATTGATCCTGTGGCTGGTGAAGAATATTTCATCAGAATGTGATCATAACTTCAATATACAGTAAGGTAGGTCCCATTAGGAACCTGCACCCCATGATGTAAGCAAATCTATGATTTTTTCGAGCCTCCTCTTTTCCCTCACTTGTCACAAAGGCTCAAAAGTAAGACTGGGAAACTGAAGGGAATAAGGGGTGCTTTCAGTCTCTGGTTTTACTTCTTTGTAAAATCGTTATTTGAATGAACTATGACCTAAACATGTTTTTTTACTAAACCAACAACCTTGCTATTTAGAGTCTATTGAAGCAAAGTTGAAAATTCAAACACAATTAGTGACCACCCATGTGACACTTAGTCAGCTGACAAAGACAGGCTTTATCCATCAGAGAACCACCTGTGAAACTCCCAATAGCCCCTCAAAAAACACCTATGCCCCTGAGGAAGTCATCTGATCAAGCATGTGTCTGAATGTGTTGAAAATCTAAGTCAGAAGGGCCCTAAATTGCCAGGAATCTGGCCAAGATGTGATCTCAGTCTGTTTGATCACATGACTGGCTAACCTTGCAGCAAGTGGAGGAAACGTGGCATCAGACCCAAGGCTTGGAAGGAAATGATGTTGACAATGATGGACAGGAGAGTTCCCCCAAGTTGGTGGAAGTGTGTGCAGTTGAAATGTTCAGCTTGGCACCGCAAAATGCCCAAAGGCGAGTGTCTGCAGCTGAAGTGCCAAGAAAGCAAGTGTGCACATCCCAAAACAATGGCAAATCCAACAGGATGAAGAGGAGGCACAAGAAACCAAGGCAAGATCTAGAGGCACAGGGGTTCATGTCTGTGTCAGAATTCTTCAAGCAAAAGGCTGTGAGTGCAGGGCAGTAAGACTCCCAAGTTGTCACAAGCAAGGAGCCAGAGGAGCCAGAGGGAAATGCCAACAAAGAGATGCA
The DNA here is from genome assembly GCA_015025155.1 of Lactarius quietus. Taxonomy (NCBI): domain Eukaryota; kingdom Fungi; phylum Basidiomycota; class Agaricomycetes; order Russulales; family Russulaceae; genus Lactarius; species Lactarius quietus. The sequence continues at coordinate 140,164 of WITN01000055.1, forward strand.
GGAAGTTGAGACTGGGGTAGCAGAAAACATGTCTGGTGGCAAGCATGGCACGGCACTGATACCTGCACCTGCAGCAGAGGAGGTGGTGGAACTGACAGGGGTTGAGGTGGCCACTGAGACCAAAGATACAAATGACAAGGCAATGACAGATGTGTGTTCTTTTGAGGAGGAGGAAGAGGTGGCCAAGTTAACATTAGATGTGAGCAGCATAGAGGCAATATCGAGCCCTGGGTCATCTTGACACAATCTTGGCAGTGACAAGCTAACTTGCTGGGGCTGGAGACCTTCTCAGACAATCCTGTATGAAGGTGGAGAGTCTGAGATGGAATTGACACATGGTGATACCACCCAGCATGATCTCAAGGACATCCACAGCACTGACACAAGGGAGCTTGAGGGCCTTTGCCATGAGGATGCCCTTGGCGATACTGCCACTCAGCAGACCTTGGTCAACACCATTGATCTCCTTCGAGACTGTGCAGGGTTGCTGGAAGCACAGGGGAAGCTAGCTGCTAAAGCTAGGCTTGGAAATCATGATGCTGTTCTTCATGGGCACATTGTGGCTATGGGCAGGTTGTTAAACCTCTTCTTGGATGAATCTCTGGGCTACACCTGGAAGCAAGCCTCAGAAATTGTTATGAAATCTGAAGGGCATGAGGCAAATCATGCATGGTCAATCTGACAATGGACGTTGAAGTTTGCATGCACTGATGACCTGCCAGCTCACCAGCATGGCCAAACCCAGCTGTCTGTGCTGAATGACAATAATCTATTTAATGTCATCAAAGGGGCTCTCAAAGAGAAAGCAAAGACTGGATTCACCACATCAGATGTCATGGAAATGGTGTCAGGCCCAGAAATTCAAGCTCAATTCACAGTGCCAGGATCTTCAGGCCCTCAATAATGAAGAGCACCATGTGCTGTTGGCTAGGCAAACTGGGGTGGCAACATGGCAGACACCAGAACAGAATGTATGCAGACAGCCATGAGCATGAAGATGTCATGGAATACAGGAGGGGTTTTTTTTTTTGTGGATCAATTTAAGTGTTATGAATCTTGGTTTCACACCTGGGATGATGAGGGGAACAAGCTGCCACATCTACCAGTGGATGGCATGATCAGCCACTGACTTGTCCTTATCACACACAATGAATCCACCTTCTACCAAAACGACCAGTGACAGATTTATTGGGGCTGTCCAGGAAAGAATGCCATTCCAAAACCAAAGGGAGAGGGTCTCACTCTCATGGTATTGGACTTTCTCACTCCAGATTGGGGCCCTCTGTGTCACAACACCAGGTGGGTCATTGCTAACCTTTCATTCTCAAATCCCTCACAATCTCTCAGGGAAGTGCAAATAATCTTCTGGGCTGGGAAGAACAGGGATGGCTGGTTCACAGCCAATCACCTGCTTGCCCAGGTGGAACAGGCGATTGTCATTTTTGAGGAGATCACTGGCAGAGGGGCACAGGGTTTATTCCTCTTTGACAATGCACCCAGCCATCAAAAGTGGGCAGACGATGCACTCTTAGCTTGTATGATGGTCAAAGGTGCGTTGTTGTTCATTCATTAAATCATGTTTTCTCATTTCCCCTCAGCTTCAAAGAAGGGGTGGATGCACAAGAATTGCAGGACACACATGTGTTGTGAAACCTTTTCCAATGGCCAACCTCAAAGCCTTTTTTTCTTGGACAACCACCCCACCATGCCTGGTTGGTTCAAGGGCATGGAGCAGCTCATTTACGAACATGGGCTTTGGCTGAACTGCAGTTTGAATGCACAATGCCCTGATTTCAAGTGCCCCCCAGATTGCGTTGACTGCTGCTGTCAGCACCTGCTTTTCTTCCAGCCAGATTTCATTGCTCAAAAGTCTCAGCTTGAGGAGTCAATTGAGCAGCGCAACCACATCTGTGATTTTTACCTGAAATACCATTGTGAGCTTAACTTTATTGAGCAGTTTTGGGGAGCAGCAAAGGCTCACTACTGCATGGTACCCTGAGTGAAGATGGCTTGCAAAATGGATGCCACAGTTAGGGACAGCCTCAACAGTGTCTCCATCCTTCAGATCCAAAGGCCCATTTTTGTTTTCTTTCACATTTTGTAGCTCATTCCTTTACAAGTTTGCAAATCAAGCAGCCAGATTCATCACCACTTACAGGGAAGGATTATCAGGTGCACAAGCAGTGTGGGCACACATGATGGATAGCAGTGGCTTATGTATTTGATACTCTATCCAACACTTAGAGTCTTAAATCATTGATACTCCAGCCGACATCGGCCGACACGTGAGATTCTTCATGTTTCATACTCTAGCTGACATCGGCTGAAAAAGTGGGTGGTCCACCAGCTTTATTTGATGAGAAACAATGATATAAGAGTGTGGGTGATATGCAGGGTGTACAGGCGGGCCAAACGATGCCCATATATGATGGGAAATGATACTCCAGCTGATGTAGGCTGAAGAAGTGGGCCACCCACCATGATTATTTGTTTGAAAACATAGATTGAAGAGTTTAGGTGATATAATAAGTATTTGGGATGTAAAGGCGGGCCACCCGATGTCCATATATGACTGGATATGATCATATCAAAGTACAGGCATTCTAGGATGTACTCATGTACTAAGATATGGCTTCACCTGATGTGCCTGTCTTGTGAGGCTGTGAGCATAGATATGGATACATCTGTATGCATTGCACTGATGTGCAGAGTGATAGCAGGTACTCATTTACCAAGACATGGCTGAACCTGAGGCACCATTCTTGAGATCATGGATATGGATACATCTGGATCAATTTCTCTGACTTGAATAGTAAGATATGCACCCAGACATGGTTTCGCTTGAGGTGCCATACTTTCAATCATAGATATGGATACATCTGTATCCATTGCACTGACATACAGGATGATAGCATGAACCTATTTGACATAACATGGTGTCAGGCAGGCCGCCATTTCTGCAATGATAGATATAGATACATCTCAAGGCCCTTGACTTACAAATAGAATGATGGCATCAAACTATTTAACATAACATGGTGGCAGGTGGGGTGCTGAATGGAGGGCTCTGCTTGCAATGATTGATATTGATACATCTCAATCCACTTGACTGACATGCAGAATGATAGCATGAACATATTTGACATAACATGCCAGTGGTTGGGCCGCCCTTTCTGCAGTGATGGATATAGATACATCTACTTTCATTGCACTGACATAAAGAATGATAGCATGAACCTATATGACCTAACATGGTGGTGGGTGGGCTGCCATTCCTGAAATGATAGATATAGATACATCTAATTCCATTGTACTGACATACAGAAAGAGAAATAGTATACTCATGTACCAAGACATAGTTTGAAGTGGAGCACCCTTCTTGCAATGATGAAGATAGATACATCTCAATGCCATTGACTTACATATAGAATGATGGCATCAACCTATTTAACATAACATCGAGGCAGTCTGGGTGCCGAATGAAGTGCTCTGGTTGCAATGATTGATACAGGTACATCTCAGTCCTCTTGACTGACATGCAGAATGATAGCATTAAGGTATTTGACATAACATGCTGGCAGGTAGGCCGCCATTTCTGCAGTGATGGATACAGATGCATCTAAATCTGTTGGCCTGAGAAACACAATGAGACATAGTATACTTATGTGCTAAGACATAGTTTGAAGTGGAGTGCCCTTCTTGCAATGATGGAGATGGATACATCTCAATGCCCTTGACTTACAAATATAATGATGGCATCAACCCATTTAGCATAACATGGTGGCAGGTGAGGTGCCGAGTGGAGTGCTCTGCCTGCAATGATTAACACAGATACATCTCAATTGACTTGACAGACATACACAATGATAGCATGAACATATTTGACATAACATGGTGGTGGGTGGGTCACCAGTTCTGCAATTATAGATATAGATACATCTACTTTCATTGCACTGATATACAGAATAATAGCATGAACCTATTTCACATAACATGGTGGCGGGTGGGCCGCCATTTCTGCAATGATATATACAGATACATCTAATTCCATTAGAAAGAGACATAGCATACTCATGTACCAAGTCATAGTTTGAAGTAGAGCACCCTTCTTGCAATGATGGAGATGGATACATCTCAATCCCTTGAATTACAGATAGAATGATGGCATTAACCTATTTAGCATAACATCGTGGCAGGTGGGGCGCCAAATGGAGTGCTCTGCTTACAATGAATGATATTGATCCATCTCAATCCACTTGACTGACATGCAGAATGATAGCATGAACATATTTGACATAACATGGTGGTGGGTGGGCTGCCCTTTCTGCAGTGATAGATACAGATACATCTATTTCCAGTGGACTGATATACAGAATGAGACATAGTATACTTATATGCCAAGATATAGTTTGAAGTGGAGCACCCTTCTTGCAATGATGGAGATGGATACATCTCAATACCCTTGACTTACACATAGAATGAAGGCATCAACCTATTTAACATAACCTTGTGGCGGGCCAGGTGCTGAATGGAGCACTCTGCTTGCAATGATTGATGTTACGTGCGAGCTGCACGTGAGCCTTGACTTAGGCAACGTAGGGCAAATGCAGTGACTCAGCGGATCCTTGACTCTAGCATGAAGGCTGAGTATCGTCTCAACGCACGAAGGCGGAGTCCTTGGTTTCAATAGTTGATCACGGTCCAAGAGGACGAGAGAGAGAGAGAGTAGAAACACGACTTGAATAACAAGATGAGAGTGGTACAAGAAATCCAAGCTATCGACCACAACAGTCGATAGCTTCCTTATATAGTGCTATGCTGCAGCCCACCTTCATCAGTGAGACCGCCACTACTACTAAGATGCGTCATCGTCCACGTCTGATCAGTAATCGTACAGTAAGCTCCTCAGTCATCGTACAGTAAGCTCCCCATTGCCTTAGTAAGTACTAGGGAGCGACTCGTCATCCCCCTTACCATGCTCGTTTGTTACAATTGATATGGATACATCTCAATCCACTTGACTGACATACACAATGATAGCATGACCATATTTGACATAGCATGCTGGTGGGTGGGCCGCCATTTCTGCAGTGATAGATATAGATACATCTAAATACATTGGACAGAGATACAGAATGAGACATAGTATACTTATGTACCAAGACATAGTTCAAGGTGGAGCACCCTTCTTGCAATGATGGATATGGATATGTCTCAATGCCCTTGACTTACAGATAGAATGATGGCATCAAACTATTTAGCATAACATCATGGCAGGTGGGCGCCAAATGGAGGGCTCTGCTTGCAATGATTGATATTGATACATCTCAATCCACTTGACTGATGACATGCAGAATGATAGCATGAACATATTTGACATAGCATGCTGGCGGGTGGGCCACCATTTCTGCAATGATAGATATAGATACATCTACATTCATTGGACTGACATACAGAATGATAGTATGAAACTATTTGACATAACTTGCTGGCAGGTGGGGTGCCCTTTTGCAATGACAGAGATAGATACATCTAAATCCATTGAACTGACATACAGAATGAGACGTTATATACTCATTCACCAAGACATAGTTTGGAGTGGAGCACCCCTCTTGCAATGATGTAGATGGATTCACCTCAATGCTCAGGACTTACATACAGAATGATAGCCTTTACTTATTTGACATAACATGTTGGTGGTTGGGACACAGAGTGGAGCACCCTGCTTGCAAAGATTGATATGGATACATCTCAATCTACTTCACTGACATGCAGAATGATACCATGGACCTATTTGACATAACATGCTGGCAGGTAGGCTGCCATTTCAGCACTCATACATATAGATAATTGCACAGACCTATATATTGACAGGATGTACTTATGTCCCAAGACATGGCTTCTCCTGGGGTGCCATAATTGCAATCATAGATATGGATACATCTGAATCCATTGCACTGATGTACTGAATGCTAGGAAGTACTCATGTACCAAGGCCTGTCTTCACCTGGGGCGCCATTCTTACAATTATGGATAAGTATACTGTCTCAGTTATTATGTCCTCATGGGAATGAGGGTGGACCATTCAACTCAATGCCCTGGTAGATGATTATATTTCATCTCAATATGTACATCTGTGCAATTGATTATCATCTACCTATAGCTATCATTGCAAGCCTGGCAGACCAGGCAAAGCCATGGCTTGATACCTAAGGATAATGGTTTCAGTCGTTATGTCCCCATTGCAATGAGTGTGGACCAATGAACTCCATGTCCTAACAGATCATCCTGCTCTATCTCAATGTGTACATTGGAGCAACTGATTAACAGCTACCTATAGCTATCATTGCAAGGCTGGCGGACCAAGCGAAGCCTTGCTTTGATTCATGAGCATAGATGTACCAGTCATTATGTCCTCATTGCAATGAGGGTGGACCATGTACCTTCATGTCCTAGTAGATGATCCTGCTCTATCTCAATCTGTACAATGGTGCAACTGATTAACATCTACCTATAGCTATTGTTACGTTCCCACTGAACGTTGATCCGACTTGGATCCGATGGGTCTTCCTTGTTTCGACGCTGAGCAAAGCGCACGGCTTCTGAACTCAGGAACAACTTGTACGGGGGAAATAACGGTTCCCAGAGGGAAAATAACGGTTCCCTACTGCCTAGCTTGAGGTACGTTTCAAGGTGGCAACGCCTAACAATCAAGTTGGCAACAAGATAGTCACAATGAACAGTGACTCTGCTATAAGACTGTCTGAACTTCCTGAGAAGAATACAGGTGGGTTTTCAAGACAACTAAGCTATCGAATCCTAGCGAAGCTTATGCAGTATTTATAGTAAGTGTCCATCAGAATATGAAGCCGACACATATAGTATGAGTAAAGATCACAAAGGATGACTCACACATCAATAAGCGAATGTCTAATCACATCAGTAATCACAATGATAAGCATGAGTAAGTGTGCAACTAAGCAACACTAATAATCGGTAAGCATAAGTGGGGAAATGTCATCCACAACACAAATCTGCCATGTGTCAGTAAGCAATGGCCTCGGCGCTAACACAGGCGCTCCTTGGACTAATCCATCTTGGACACCTTCCCGAAAGGGGATCAAACCTGGCCTGTTGGAGTACGTCCCAACTACAAGGCATGGCCCGCTGAGTTCGTCCAGCGTTCAGGCCTCGGGTCTTACACCACACGATCGCTATTTGTCATCGTTGGTCGTCTTCGGGACACAACTGTCTTCCGCCAAGTTCCACTGGCTACCTTCGCGTCAGAGTCCCCTGAGTTATGGGTTAGGTCAGATACATACTGCGACCCGGGACTATCGCCATCCTACGCCCCTGGCTTATTGCTTAGGTCAGATCCCGTGACCTGGGGCTCCGTCACATGACCGTGTCACGTGACCCTTGCTCGTCCTGTTATCACCTTCCTGCCAGCATCTGGAATTCTACCGCGAGTGATCATGTTACTCATGAGCTGGCGGACCTTGCACGCCTCGTCATAAGCGAGGTAGCTGTCGTCTTCTGCCGCTACGAGTGCACGTACGGCTTCTTCTTCTTCGATGTCTTCTTCTGCACGTGACTCCCAGGTATGCGCCTCCGGGTAATCATGGCAATTCCTCCAGTGCTCATGTAAACACCTGCGTTGCTTGCTGGCAGGTTGAGCAGATCGTAACAGCTATCATTGCAAGGCTGGCGGACCAAGCGAAGCCTTGCGTTGATTCATGAGCATAGATGTCTCAGTTGTTATGTCCTCATTGCAATGAGGGTGGACCAAGTACCTTCATGTCCTAGTAGATGATCATGCTCTATCTCAATGTGTACATTGGAGCAACTGATTAACAGCTACCTATAGCTATGATTGCAGGCCTGGCGGACCAAGCAAAGCCTTGCATTGATACATGAGCATAATGGTCTCAGTTGTTATGTCCCCTTTGCAATGAAGGTGGACCACGTACCTTCATGTCCTAGTAGATGATCCTGCTCTATGTCAATGTGTACATTGGAGCAACTGATTAACAGCTACCTATAGCCATGATTGCAAGGCTGTCGGACCAAGCGAAGCCTTGCGTTGATTCATAAGCATAGATTTCTCAGTTGTTATGTCCCCATTGCAATGAAGGTGGACCATGTACTTTCATGTCCTATTAGATGATCCTGCTCTATCTCAATGTGTACATTGGTGCAACTCATTAACAGCTACCTATCACCATCATTGCAAGGCTAGCAGACCAAGCAAACCCATGCATTGATACAAAGGCATAATTGTCTCAGTTGCTATGTTCCCATTGCAATGATGGTGGACCAAGGACCTTCATGTCCTAGTAGATGCTCCTGCTCTATCTCAATGTGTACATTTGTGCAACTGATTAACAGCTACCTATAGCCATCATTCCAAGGCTGGCGGACGAAGTGAAGCCTTGCATTGATTCATAATCATTGTTGACTCATTCATTATGTCCCCATTGCAGTGAGGGTGGACCATGTACCTTCATGTCCTAGAAGATGATCCTGCTCTATGTCAATGTGTACATTGGTGCAACTGATTAACAGCTACCTATAGCCATCATTGCAAGGCTGGCGGACCAAGCGAACCCATGTGTTTATACATAAGCATAATGGTCTCAGTTGTTATGTTCCCATTGCAATGATGGTGGACCATGTACCTTCATGACCTAGTAGATGATCCTGTTCTATCTCAATGTGTACATTTGTGCAACTGATTAAAAGCTACCTATGGCCATCATTGGAAGGCTGGTGGACCAAGCGAAGCCATGCGTTGATACATAAGCATAGCTGTCTTAGTGGTTATGTCCCATTGCAATGTCAGTGGACCATTCAACTCCATGTCCTAGTTCATGATCATGCTCTATCTCAATGTGTACATATGTGCAATGGATTGAGATCCACATATGTCTATCATTGCATGGAAGCCTGGCAAGGCAAAGCCATGACTTGATGCATAAGCATACCATCTCAGTTACTAGGTTCCAGAAATGTATGGACATGTATTCATATTGTATTCATTCCATACTATCACATGTCCATGATGTTGCATTCATCATATCATGTCTTGTGTATGCCCACAATCTATGCAGTCACAATATATGGTTTGATGTACTGCTCATATCTCCCAAATACTTAACACAGCACCTATACTTTAATTTGATCATTTCCAGTCATGTATGGAGGTCGGGTGGCCCGCCTGTCCATCCTCCATATTGCCTACACTCTTCTATCATCGTTTCCCATCAAATAAGGCTGGCGGACCACCCGCTTTTTCAGCCAATGTTGGCTGGAGTATGAAACATGAAGAATCTCATGCGTTGGCCGACATCGGCTGGAGTATCAATGATTTAAGACTCTAAGTGTCGGTTGGAGTATCAATTATGTAAGCCATGGCTATCCCATGGCTGGTGGGCAAACAAAAAGTACCACAGACATTGTACTTTGCCACCCCAGTGCATCCTTGAGGTGAAGGACACTGTTCCTACCTAGCTTTTATATTTTGTAACTACTGAACCCCCAACATGTGCATACATTGATAGTGCTTTTATTAACTCTGAGTGTCACGGTTTGACATCGTTCGGACTACTTATCATCAGCATTACAAGGTCTCGGAGTTCAGGACACTTACTACACGGTTATGACTACGATAGTAAGCCTCTATTAGTCATGGACACTTACGCATTGCCGGTGATTGGGCTATACCGGTGTTTCAGGTATTTGTATTACTTATGATGACTCGATACTAGTAGCACTGTACTAGGGTTTGGACTTCTAGCTGCGCTTTAAAGCCAGTGAGTATCTGTATATAAACCATCCAGTAAAGACCAAGGCTCTCTAGCTTGGTCTTCTTGAATCATCACCGTCTTATCGTCTTCATTCGCAATATCTCATCTCTTTCATCTTGCCTTCGTCTATCCAGTCTATCGACTGAAGGATTAGTCTTCGACTACCCTAGTGTCCTTGAGTGACCTAGAGGCTGAGTGACAAAGCTACGTCACCTGTTCTTACCTTACACGAAGTGGTGCCACACTCACGAAGTCCAAGTCGGACTAGTGTTAGGTGATAACACTACATTAAGACCAAGCTATCATTGTGGCAACTCCACTTACAACTTGCAATCGCTGGGAATTCCCAGAAGAACGTCTGTGGTACGATCAAAGAGGGTTAGAAACTGTACCCGAACGATTCAAGAAAAGCGCTACTTACTACTTCCATCACGCAACCGGTACCACCGGGTACCATGCACAAGATCGCGAAGACAGCCAAGTCTACAGTGTCAAATTCGACGAAGAACACCTTTGTTGGGTGGTAATTCATTGGAATGAACAAGAAGAAAAGTGGGAAGGATGTTCCCCCGCTTGGGAAGAATTGGAACTTGGAATTCCATTGGACGAACTAACTAGGCACGAACTCAGAGCATTAAACCCCTCATACTCCACTCCAGCAACCCCAGCTCCCTCGGCCAGTCCTGCACCATCTATACATAGTGAAGCATCAATCATCTGAGTACAGGAAGCACCCCAACAGTTGGACATGTTAACTGAGTCCCTTCGCATATCAGCTCCAGAGGCAATGACCACTCATACTACTTCTCAGACCACCATCATGCATCCAGTCACTAACGTACCAATGTCGCAAAGGGATATCATGGCATTTCGAGCCTTACAAAGCAGTCCAGCAGGAGGAGGACCGTCAGGAGGAGGACCGTCAGGAGGAGGACCACCAGGAGGAGGACCGCCAGGAGGAGGACCACCAGGAGGAGGACCACCAGGAGGAGGAGGACCACTGGCAAACCTACCAGCGGCTCCACCACCCTTACCTCAAGGGGGCACACCCCAACACGATCACACGAAATTCTGTGGAAACCCCCCTGCAATTTTCGAAGGAAACAAAGGGAGGGCGGAAGAATTCCTACTACAGTGGAATCTATATGAAGGCATCAACGAAGCGCATCCTATTATGCGTAACCCTTATCAAAAAGCTATGTTATTCCTCACCTACATTCAAGGATCAGCGGTAACGGAATGGGTAGGGTCTATGATCACCTGGCTACGAATCCAAATCCAGATCAACAACACCCCCACCACTAATCCATATCTATGGAATAACACAGTGATGGGATTTGCTCGACAATATATGGACACCCTGAAGAAAGAAAGGGCTCAAGCGGAACTCCAAAGGGGAGTGAAAATGGAGAGGGAGGATATTGACATGTACATTGCCAAATTCGAGCAATTGGTGTGCAATGCTGGGTATGATATAGATCAACCCCTGGTTTTGGACCTATTCGGAAGAGGACTTCCCCGGCAACTTTACGAAACGGTTTTCCAACACGACAAACCCATTGACTATGAAGGATGGAAGATGGCCACTATCGACAGACAAGGGCAATATGTTCACATGAAGAACAAATTCAACCAATACAAGTCGCCGATGCCTCATTTTGCATCATTCAAACCACCTCAGAATCGACAACGACAACAACCATGGAGAGCATTCCAAAGGCATCCAGATGCCATGGATACATCCGCCGATAGAGCCAGAGCAAGGGGAAGACTTGCAAATGCTGAAGAAGTTTTAAACCAACCAAGGCCTTACCTCAATCCCCCGTTTAAACCGTGGGAAGGGTTTTTGCAAAGAAGGAGGGGTCCGGACTTAAGGGAAGTCACCTGTTACAATTGTCAAAAGAAAGGACACCTCAGTTGTAACTGCATGCAGCCACGTCAACCGTGTAGTAACGCACATCAAATAGAAGTAGTGGATGATCGCACTGAAGCCGGTGATGATCTCCACATCACACAAATGGTAGCAGATGAACGATCTACCACGCAGTGCAAAGACGACTGGCTACGTATGGCTGCAAACAAAACTGAAGAATTTAAAGCCCTTGCCATGCAGGAATTGATGGGAGGAAAGGAGTTGGGGATGCCTGAACCTGACGGCCTGGGTAAGGGCATTACATTGTAACGCTGTATACATAACTCGCTTCCGTTCTATGCGAATTCCAGTATCCATTCGAACCAGTTACAACAAGGCCGATATATGCACACTAGTGGACTCCGGAGCCACGGACAATTTCATCAATGAAAAATTTGTCAAACGAATGGGGTTGGGAAAAACACCCCTATCACAACCCCGCAAAATATTCAATATTGATGATACTACCAATAAAGGAGGGGTTATCACTCATTACGTCGATTTACAAGTACTCACAAGCGGAATCGTTAAGGATGTCCAATTCCTCATCACGGATATCGGAAAAGAAGATGTCTTATTGGGATACCCTTGGCTCAGCGCATTTGAGCCCAAGTTCAGTTGGAAACATGGAACCATTGACGAAAACACCCTTCCTATCGTCATCAAATCCATCAATCCCCGATTCAATAAAGATGTAATAGCTCATCTTCTATCAACGGCTGAAAAGGCCAACATTATTGCTACATTACAATCTCAATGCTCCATCAAGGGGCAGCTACTGAAATGGCAATCACTGCAGGTCAAAGAAACAGCAGAAGTACCGAATGTACAAGGCTTTGAAAAAGTATTCAGCGAAGAAGAATCCCAAGATTCCCACCATCAAGGGAATGGGATCACGCGATCAATTCAAAAGGATGCACCAGATCACATCAACTGTTCCATATATGACTTGTCGTTACCAGAAGACCTAGAAGTACGACGATTCATCACAGAACAACTTAAAAAGGGGTACATCAGACCCTCCAAATCGCAGTACCATCCCATTCTTTTTTGTTAAAAAGAAGGACGGAAAACTACGCCAGTACAAGATTATGGCGTATCAACGAAGTGACGATACGAAACAATTACCCACTTCCCTCATTCAAACCCTCATCAAAGACTTAAGCGGAGCTCAAATTTACACCAAACTCGATGTACGATGGGGATATAATAATATTCGTATCAAGGAAGGAGACGAACATAAGGCGCCTTCAAAACCCCTTATGGACTCTTCGACCAACAGTCATGTTCTTCAGACTCACTAACTCACCAGCCACTTTCCAAACTATGATGAACGCCATTTATAGGGACGTTATCATAAAACATGAACAATTAGGGACGGTTATATGAGTATATATGGACGATATCGGCATAGCCACTAAAACTAACCTGACAGACCATATCAATGCTGTCAAGGATGTGTTATCCGTGGCACAGAAGTATGATCTATACTTCAAACCTGAAAAATGCACCTTCCATGCGCCATCGCTTGATTACCTGGGGGTAATCCTTGAAAAGGGGGTAACACGCATGGACCCCGTCAAAATTTCAGGTATCAAAGACTGGCCAACGCCAACCAAAGTTAAGGATGTACGATCATTCCTAGGGTTTTGCAATTTTTATCGCCTCTTTATCAAAGGATTTGCGTCAATCGCCAAACCGCTCAATGAACTCACGAAAAAGAAGGTCAAATGGTTATGGGGACCACAACAACAACATGCCTTCAACCTTCTCAAGATGCATGTTACAAGCGAACCAGTACTAGCACACCCAGAACTACAACAACCATTCGAAATGGAGGTAGACACATCAGGATTCGCGGTGGGAGCAGTACTCCTTCAACGAAAAACTGATGGCAAAAGACATCCGATAGCATACTATTCTGCAACACTAAATACAGCAGAATGGAATTACGACATTTACGATCTAGAACTGTTAGCTATCGTCAAAGCACTACGACATTGGAGATCCCTACTTGCAGGATCTCCTCATAAAATCAAGGTATTCTCAGATCACATGAATCTACGCTATTGGAGAGAACCCCAGAAGATCAGTCGACGAGTTGCAAGGGAAGTATTAGAATTATCTGAATACAACCTCAAAATTCACCACATCAAAGGATCAGCAAACAGACGCGCTGATGCACTATCATGACGACCAGATTATGATCAAGGGGAAAAGGATAATGAAAATATCACCGTACTCCCAGAACATGTATTTGCAAAAACCACGACTATGCAACGGACAGGAATGCTGAACCATCCAGAAGGTATCCTTACAGTCGAGCAAATGACTCCAGTCAAGCCTAGCAATGCGCAAGACAAAGACATCATACGAACATGGGTAGACCCCCATAAATTAAAACATATACATGGTGTCTGGTACAAGAATGGAAGAAGAGTAGTGACCAAGGGAAGTCCAGAGTGAAGGATGATTGCAGAAGCTCATCATAACCCCCCAGCATATGGACACCCGGGAATCAACAAAACCATCAAATTGGTGGAACGACATTATTGGTGGCTGACACTACGACAAGATGTCACAGCTTACGTACAAGGCTGTGCAGAATGTCAACGACATAAGGTCAACTCTCGCCCTATCTGAGCCACACTACAACCAATTTTCCCTAAACCCAAAGCTATGCCATTTGAAACCATCACATTAGATTTCATCACTAAACTACCCAAATCACAGGATTACGATTCCATTCTTACTGTCACGGACCATGACTGTACCAAAGCATCTATTTTTATTCCATGCAACGAAGAAATCAATGCTGAAGAAACAGCTACACTATACCTCAAACATGTATTCAATCGGCATGGACTACCTACTAAAATTATTAGCGATCGAGATCCTAGGTTCACGTCAAAGTTCACCCAAGAACTTTGTAAACAATTGGGAATCACGCAAAACATATCAACCGCCTATCATCCCAGAACCGACGGCCAATCAGAACAAACGAATCAATGGTTGGAACAGTACCTCCGCTTTTGGGTAAATGAGCGGCAAGATAACTGGTCTCTCTATCTTCCGCTGGCGGAATTCACATACAACAATTGGCCCAACGAGGCAACAGGGCAGTCTCCGTTCTTCCTTCTGATGGGACATCACCCGCGGACTGATTGGAAATCCACCCCAAGTCCAATTCCACAGGTGGCGTTACGCCTAGATCAACTCAAACAGGCACGAGAACACGCCCAACAACAAATAATCAAGGCACAGAAGTCATGGGTGAGGCACAAAGATACGCCCAAGTTCAAGGAAGGAGACCTAGTATGGCTAGAAGGAAAGCACCTGAGAACTCATCAGCCAAGCGCCAAACTTGCGCCCAAACGACATGGTCCTTTTAAAGTCGTCCAGGTGATGTCTTCGGTTAATTATAGATTGGAACTTCCCACACAGTGGAGCATTCACGACATGTTTCATATCGATCTTCTCACCCCTTATCGAGAAACTTCCTTTCATGGACCAAATTTCTCAAGACCACCTCCTGAATTAATCGATGGGGAAGAAGAATATGAAGTCAAGAAGATTCTAGACCAACGGCACTTCGGCAGGGGACAGCGCACACAATACCTTGTCAAATGGAAGGGGTATCCTGACTTGGAGAACCAGTGGGTCAACGCCACTGATGTCTATGCTCTGGCCGTTCTAGCTGAGTTCCAACAACTTCGAATTCCAACTGCTTCACGTATAAAAACCCTTCGTTCTAGTGAGGACGCTCATCAGTTCTTCCTTCGAACTTCTATGTCTACCACATCGTCCTCTCTTGACAATGTCATTGCCTCCTCCCTCATCATTGACCATGAACCCAATGCCGCAGACGTTGCTGCTGCCTTCTGTCTTGTCGAACCCAGAGACGTCATCCCCGAAACCCCTGATGTATGCGGATATGACGTTGAAGGACTGGAGGAAGACTCATTGGAAGTGGAGGAGGGAGCAGCTACTCGCATCGAGAACCTCCTTGTTCCACAAACGCTTATCAAGGTGCCAAGCAGCTCCAACCTCAGTGACGTGGTCCGAGTTTGTGGATCTTGTAAGCAAACCGCCCTGTCATGTCCAGGTCACCCTGACCCCGACGACTCCCACATCCACTATGACTGTGGACAACTCATCCACAACTGCACATGTAATCACAACCCCGTCTTCATCCCTCCGCCGCCAACGCCTCGATATATCAATGTCGACCCCCCTACCAATGTCATCATGGACCCCGCGACGTCCTGGGGTATTCACATCCGCGCCATCCTCCGAGCCCGGGAGGATGACTCCGACAAAGAAAACAAAGATCCCCATGAAGTATCAGGATCCCAAGATGAAGGGGTACCACTTGTGCGGCAGAGGTCGAGGCGAGGAAGAAGAGCTGGTGTGGGAGCGGCAAAAGAGAGCCCTTGCTTCCCAGACTATCGAGGAGGCAGAGTACGAGCCGAGCAACAACGTGCTCAAGACAAGGCTGACGCCCCGGATGGTTTTGAACTAAACATTCCCCCCAGATACATTGCCTTCCGCATGACCATCAATGGTCATATCACCGTCGCCGAATACATCCACGTGATGCCTGGCAATAACCCGATCATATACGGATGCATGGAGAAAGGGGGGGAGATTCAACAAGGTGAAGTTCATGCCGCTCCTGATTTCGATGCCGTGGATAACGACAGCCATTACACGCACAACCAATTGCGGTACCTGTGACAGGATTATGGTGATCGCCATGGGGTCGACTTGGCCCTAGGGCAGATCCCGGATCGGTCGTTGTGGGCGGAGGTCCTTTGTTACCGGGCCATCACAACCCGGTACTCCGAAATCGCCAAGTGGATTACCGCTTTAGAAAATGAACAATATGTGGTCAGCAATGAAGTCAGGAAGTGTACTCGTCACTTGGAAGAAGCAAATGGTCTACAACGTGTCATGGATCAGGAGGTTTCCGTTTGTTGAGGTGCAACGATTATCCCTTGGGTTTTTGAACGTGGACGTTCTACCTAAAAAGGGGGTAATGTCACGGTTTGACATCTTTCGGACTACTTATCATCAGCATTACAAGGTCTCGGAGTTCAGGACACTTACTACACGGTTATGACTACAATAGTAAGCCTCTATTAGTCATGGACACTTATGCGTTGCCGGTGATTGGGCTATACCAGTGTTTCAGGTATTTGTATTACTTATGATGACTCGATACTAGTAGCACTGTACTAGGGTTTGGACTTCTAGCTGCGCTTTAAAGCCAGCGAGTATCTGTATATAAACCGTCCAGTAAAGACCAAGGCTCTCTAGCTTGGTCTTCTTGAATCATCACTGTCACGTACTGACATCGTCTCGCCTCCAGACAACGTCAAGACACGCCGCTGCATGCATGAACACTGGAAGAATTGCCAAGATTACCCAGAAGCACACAAGTGGGTAGGCAAAGACCCAGAGTATGACGAAGAAGAGCAAGTGCGCGCCCTTGTATGGGCTGCAGGAACAGACGAAGAAGACTACCTTGAAGGAGGAGAAGCGTTGAGGATCGCCCAGCTTGTGAGTGGAATGCTAGTTCATGAAGAACCCTCCAGTGCTGGCCCCTCTACCACAGGACGTATGAAGGTCACGTGATGATATCACGTGATAGTCCCGGGTCATGGCATGTATCTGACCTAATCCATAAGTCATGGGACTTTGGTTGTGTTTGTTGGATGGAAGATTATGGAAGACCATGGTAGGCATAAGGTCGGATGCGGAATTCCCGATAGCCGAAGGTCTGGACAATTCCCAGTATGGGTCGATTCTGATGGAAGGGATTCTGATGCGCTGGTATTGTGCCGAGACAGTTGCTATCTTGTTATCTTGTGTTCTGATGTCATTTGTGAGTCATATGGTTGTCTTTATCTCTGACTCATGTGAGGCCGTATGCCTCATGTACTGTATGTTTCATGATGAGCCCCTGTGGCTTGATGGACAATTCTCATTGGCAGATTAGGTCATGAGTCATGTTTACTATAGTTCGAGCTCAGTTAGAATACTGTCTTGGAGTATTATAAGTAGTTGGCAGGTTTTGCCAGTAGTCGTTAGCTTAGTTGTCTTTGACTTCCACCTGTATTCCTCTCAGGCATAGCAAAGCATTCTTATAGCAGAGTCATTGGTCATTGTGACTATTCTTCTCTCATTGTTCACTTGTGTCAAGAGTTATCTTCAAGTGACGTCATTTAAGGGGACCATCCGTGGTTATTCGCCCTTCTCGAGTTGTTCCTAGGTTGCAAGCCATGCGCTTGGCTTAGAAGTGATACAAGGAAAGCCTTCGGGTTCAAGTCGAACCAATGTTTAGTGGAAACGTTACAATCACCGTCTTATCATCTTCATTCGCAATATCTCATCTCTTTCATCTTGCCTTCGTCTATCCAGTCTATCGACTGAAGGATTAGTCTTCGACTACCCTAGTGTCCTTGAGTGACCTAGAGGCTGAGTGACAAAGCTACGTCACCTGTTCTTACCTTACACGAAGTGGTGCCACACTCACGAAGTCTAGAGATTGACAGGGGTAACCCCTGGGTAAAATATTGCTACCCTTACCCTTACCCTCCAAAACCCCTACCCGCGTGGGCGGGTACGGGTTTTGTACGGGTAGGGGTGACGGGTAATGACGGGTACGGGGGGTAAGAAATACCCCCCAGGTATGGGGGAAGGGTACGCAAATTCTTGAATGTATTTTAACTCGTAGTTCTACCGGTAATACTAAATAGCATCCCAGTCATCGCTGAGTGCTTCTTCACCCCATGGACCTCCGGAAGCTCTGTGGCGGCCTTAATATCACAGCTACTAACATACCCCATCAAACTCCAAGCTCCAACGCAGAGCAACGCATGAGTTGACTGGACGGAAAGGGCCACGCAAATGAGATAACAGAATGCGGCCTTTACTAAACACATGCTCAACATTAACGGAGGTGGCTAGAAAGCAGGGAAATCAAAATATAATCAACGCCTTTGAGGGACTTGCGACGTACCAGGAATGGAGAGGTAACCCATCGCCATACGTGAAAGACCGGGTATACGTGCCGACGTTCGAACCACCAGGAAAGGACATCCGTTATGTGCTCAGGGTCAGTACTGAGGAATCATATGAGTTTGTCACGGAGGTGTGAGGTCTGGGGTGCGGCGAGCACAGGCAGCATGTCGAATACATTGCTTGATTTTGATGGACCTTTTGGAGACTGGGACAAGAAGCGGTGGGTTAGAAGGTATCCCAAGCATGCAAGAAATGTCCGTACTCCGTCTATGGATGTTGACTCTTCCTCAGGACTTGGAAATGTCTTGTAGTTGAGCTCAAATGCATCACGTACGATTTGGTGGGCCATTGTGCACCACTCTTCAGACCATCCGACATTCTTGAAGTACTCGAGTTTGTGATGAGGATGCAGAACTGAAGTTTATGTTAGGCTATTCGAGAGCAGGGTGAGAATGGCCACGCACCCATAGTGATCCTGTAAACCTCCGAAAAATCTGTCTTGCTGTAATAATGGTTCAGGGTCCTCTTCCCAACAGTAAGTGCCACCTGGATGGATATGGAAAAACGCCGATTTGTAGCATGGGTTGCAAGGACTTCGTCTATGTGATCCATAGCAGGGATCACAGTCGCGAGGTTTGGGACACCGTCCAGCAAGAAGAATAGTGTTGCATCCTTGAAGATCTTGTCGTAAATGGCTTTGAGATCAGAGAGAAATAGCCTCAAATAGGTCCAACTGAAAATTACCTTGAGCACCTCACACAGCTGGCGAGCGATCTCCCATTCGTCTCTGTCCATCTCGTATTTACAAAGCTTCATGTCCTTGTCTGAAGTGATGGCATCTAGCGCCTCTCAATGCCTGAGTGAGAACTCAAGCATGTCGTATGTCGAGTTCCAGCGCGTTGCGACATCACGTGGCATCATGTGGCTCCTCAGCGAAAGGTTGTCGAGCATGATGTACCACCGAGGTAGAATGACTGTTGTCGAGTTTTTGATGGCGTATGCGGTCTTGCGAAGCTAGAGTAGTGCATCGTCTGTACAGATGTAGACAACGAGTGAATGATAACGCACCTTTACCAACATCCGCCGAATGGGCTGGATATCCTTGGCCAGCTCCTCCTGCTCCATATCCGACATCTCCCCAACTTCATCCACCCATCCATCGATGTTATCGTCCTCGATTTCATCTTCATCATCGCTGACTTCAGGACCTTCCCTTGTTGTGCGCTCCTCATCATCGAGATTGCCTGCCAATGACATCAGCTCCCTTATGGCCTCGTCAAGGGCCTCGTCCTTCTTTGTCTTTGGTACGTCAAATTGTCGAATTATACTTTTTGCGATGAGATTGACAACATGCTCGAAGCACCGAGTCCTTCTGGACTCACCCGAGAATGTGGTGACAAGTTCGTCAAGGGCTTGAATCATCGTATCATTGTTAGATGCATTGTCACACGTGATACTAAGGATCTAGGAAGAGAACGAAGAAGTGAGCATACAAGAGCGTGCGCATATGGCAGCCTGAGCAAGGGGATCAAACACGTACCTTATCGCTGATCCCAAAGTCTTCAAGCACCTTTGCAAATACAAGGGCGAGATTTAAACCAGAGTGACTTTGAGCAACTTCGACCAGATCGAGCAACATAGAGACCATTTTGCTGCTTTTCGTGAAGTGGACAGTGATTGCAACGTAAGCCTTATGGTTGGGTGATGTCCACGCATCCGTCGCAAAGTTCAATGCACCATCATGATCCTGGGAAAGTATTCCGTTTATTTGTCTTTGCATGTATTGGTCCCATCAACGACGAATGCACCTGAAGTATTTTGGTGATTCTCTTCCGGCAACATATGAAGATCTTTTTCACATCGCAAGAAACTGTTTGAGGCGAGGGCAGATACAAGCTTGGATGGCCTGTTTTCATTAGGGACACGAAGCCACGGTCCTTTACAATACTGAAGGGGCGCATATTCTCAGCGATCCATCGTACGACCTCCACACTGAGAATCCGGAAGATCTGTGAGCAGCAAACAAGGTTTTAGACTCGGAACGAAAACTCACTGCATTTCAGTTCTTGTATGCTGCCGATTTGAGAATGTCACCCTCTCCTTTCCAACCATCTCGAATGTGGCTGTAATCGATCCATCTCTTGGATTCAATTTTGCAAGCACGGTATGAGCAGCATGCACATCGTTAGTATTACTTGCTGCTCTGATGGTTTCTTCCCCCCAACAGATCTTTGCATGTTGTCACAAGTTGCTTGTCGATGTCGCATCTGCAGTGCTTAGGTAACGTCGAACTTTTCGGCCATTCTGACCTTGTCCTTTGCAGTTCTTAGCACTGCACTCGAAAATGTGGACTCGACGGCCGTCTATGAAGTCGATAATTGGTGTAGGCTCAAAAAAAGCATAGATTGGTGTAGTCCAATTTCCGAGGAGCCGCACTGTGAGTTTGCAGTCAGAAATGAGCCAAGTCAGAGTGGTCAAGCTCACCAAGTTCGTCTTTAGGACTCTCCATAGCCTCCAACTCCTCAATCTCACTGTCTGAGTTGTCACTGAGGGTCTCTTTGTCACTGCGCGGGGCCTCAGGGATGTGAGCTGGATTCTTTGTTGAGGCATGTTGAGCAATTTCAGCTTCATCACTGGTCTTGTCAGCAGCTTCCATAGGCTCATGTGAGTCTTGGCTTGGAATAGTGCTTGAACGGGGTGTTGTCTTTTCCCTTGGTGGATTTGCAGAGGCAGGCGTTTTTTGAGTTGTGCTAGCAGTTGGCTTTTTTCTCTTTGATACAAGTGGCTCAGGTCCACTATTGTCAGTGAATCAACTGGCTGGTTTCCTCTTTTGAGGTCCAGAAATGATGTAACGTGCAAGTTGCATGTGAGCCTGACGTAGGCACGTGAGTCGAACACGGTGACTTAGCAAATCCCAGACTCAAGCACTAAGGCTGAGTAACGTCTCAACACGCAAAGGTGGAGTCTCGTGATCCTGTATGGATCTTATCTCAACACGCGAAGGCGGAGTTCGAAGTATTGCGACATTCCAAGTTGTATGTCGAAGTGATGCAGACAAGGGCCGTATGCCCAAAGCGCAGAGCAGAGAAGGAGTCTTGGATACAACATGAAGAGAAGATAACAAGAAACTCAAGCTGCAGAATACAAACCATTCTGCAGCCCTATAAGTACCAAACTACTACACGACCGCTTTCGCTTACATAATCATACATGCTGACACATCCTGACTAAAACCTACTACAGTCATCCTAAGAATTTGTAAGTAATGACTCATGATTGTTAATTGATGAGTCATATGACCGATGATCGACTTGTTATCATCAGTCACCCTTGGTAATCGTACATTAGTGATCCACAACCAGAAGCTCATGACCGAATCGTAACAAATGAGGAGTTCTGCCATAGTGTGGATGAGGTTGGGGAGCCTAGCTGTAATTTACTTGTAACTACGAAATATATTGACTGATTTCAACTCAGAAAGGTGCCTGGGTTTACCAATTACCCAGAAAATAAGTGAATTTTGGAAACTGGTGTACCCCTACCATACCCTTACCCCCCCAGAGGGGTATGTCACTTACCCTCCACAGGGGTAGGGGTACATCAAGGGTAACAAATCCTGTACCCTTACCCTTACCCTCCAATACCCTTCACCAATACCCCAGGGTTTTCCATACCCCTGGTAATCACTAACAAAGTCCAAGTCAGACTAGCGTTAGGTGATAACGCTACACTGAGAATGTCCTGCTCATGATAATTGGAACAAAATGCTCCAGGATCAGCCCAACTATCTCTAACCCTAAGTTAACCCTTCCAAATCCTTTTTTTCTTTTTTTTGGAAAGTGTTCTATATTGTAACGAATGGTTCTTGAACCCAGACGAAACCTTCTGCACGTGACCTGTGCAGGAACGACTTTGACGTGTAACGAGAGCCAACGCTGGTGAGGTGATGTCTCAACCAGCCAACAGTGAACAAGGACTGTCCCTAAACAGGGAACAGCCATAGATAGACGAAACAATGCCGCAAAGGGCAAGAGACAACGCAACAGAAAGGAGTGTGATTACTCTAGCTATTAACAGTATGCAACTAAGAAGGCAGTGACTGAGAATACTAAAGTGAGGGGACTCTACCATCCTCACTACTACTTATATACTACTGAACAGCCTAATGCTGTCAGCGATGACTACGACGATATGTGTCCGTTTAGTAAGGCATCAGTAAGTAAGTGACAAACCACTACTGCCATTACTAAGTCCTGAGTAAGTCCTTCAGTCAGCCGTCAGTAATGCTCTCAGTAAGCATACCCCCCGGCGCTAGTACAAGCGCCCTCTGACTGATCAATCCAAGACACCTTCCAAAAGGGGATCAACCCTCAGCCCGCTGGATTCCGTCCCAACATCAAGCCTTTGGGCTTACACCTCGCAATCTTCTGGCATCTTCTGCCGCTTCCGGCCTTCTGTGCGCATCTCGGTTCCGATGCGGCTAAATGTCACATGACCGCCAAAGGCAGCACGTAACATATATTGTGACTACATATTAATTAAGACTAATATACAGTCTCAATAGAGTTGCTAGGTAGCAGGAGATTATAGTGGATCAGCCCTACCTAATGCACTGAAGCCAGGCCGGAGCCCGGATGTGAGGGAAAATGCGAATTTACGGACACCCCTGGTGTTGGGGTAGTGTGGGGCTCAGTGCTCATGTCCTACTTGGGCCAGGTTCATCGTGCACTCCTACCCACTAAAACCTCACGGTTATGGGTCCACACTATCGGCAGACCGGAGGTTTTCTCAAGCGTCCTCCAGATTGCCTCCACAAGCTGGGTGAAGGGGAATCACATTTAATAACTATGACAATGACAATATTACGTGGATGTTCCTTTGTGCTGTATGGAGGTGAATCCATGTGAGTCCGAAAGCGGAGATGAGTGTCACTGCAGCAAAGGTAGAAGTTGAGAGGTCGAACAGAAAGTGTTCAGGAGAAGTGTGTAGTCGCAGACGAGGAAGATGTGGAACGATTACACAGGCTGTGGCGATAGTGAGGGCAAAGTTGTTAGTGATAGGGAAGGCGGTGGCAAGGGCGATGGTGGTGGCGATGGCAGGCAAAGGCGAGATCAAGTGAGATTGACAAGGGCAGAGGCGCAGAACAGGCAGCGATGGCAAAGACAAGGATGGCAAGACGGCTGATATCAAGAAGCTTTTACGGGCAGACGATTTAGGGGAGGGAAGTTAGGGCACAGTTCATTCGAGCCAATGATCACAGGTTTATATACACGCAAGCCATATTCAACAAGATTTCCGACAAGTCAAAAGTGTAGTGACGAAATGAAGAGAGGACAGGTGAGGGAGTAAGGGGGAACAAAACGTAGGTGTGGGGTGTGTTGGACAAGTATCGGTGATTTGGTGGCACAGACAAAGACCATGGGCATAAACACAAGTTGAGCTAATCGATATCTAAGTGAATGGGTGAATGAAGCAAAATAATGGGTAAATTGAGAATGAGGATCAAAGAGAACGGAGATCTATGACGCACAACAATGCCTAATCCTTCCTGCAAGTGCGAAGATGGGCGCAACGGTCGGCGCTGGTGAGAACAACAAACGCGAGTGGCATTTGACCTGGCTGGTGGATGAGGGTGAAGCAGGGAGGTGAGAGATGAGCACAGAATTCCTTCGGATTACTTCTCTTCTATGACGGTTTCCAGTGTCGGGCAGCGTTTTGCCAGAACGGGTGACAGAGGCAAAGGTTGGGGTCAGACTGAGTCGTGGCCAGTCAGGTGCCAAGTTCCAAGGACGTCGGCCAGGGTGAGGGTACCGTAGTTGCAGGCAAGAAATAAGGGTAGGACCGGAGACGAAGAGTGGGAAGTGCGAAATAGCGAGAGCAAGGAAGACTTCACTTTTGAAAGGTGAATTTGGGGGGCACACAAGGGATTTGAGAACACGGATTAGATGGGGCTTTATTCAATACAGCAAGCGATCCAGGTAGTTTTTATACAGGTTTCATATATATCTGGGGAACAATGTCGAGGATTTGAGCAAAAAAAACCCTTTCGTGGGATAACAGGATGGATGGAACAAATTCAGGAAAAAAAAAAATGAAATAGAGTTGAATACAACATGCTACAGCAGGTGGTAAAGCTTGGCCGGGGGATGATTCAATGATGGGTGGCATCGAGAACAGAATGGAGGGAGCTCGCAGGAATTTTCACTTGTTGAAGATTTCCAAGGTGTTTGTTCTGGGTCAGGTGGAGCCTGGAGGTGGGCTAAGTGGGGGGGGGCGTGGCCTGCGAGGGCTCATGCACTCATGTGTTGGTACTGTGTGTTGGTGGACGGTCACACATGGGTTCCGGTGGGCAATGGAATATGGTGTCTGCTCATGGTGGGTGCTCATGGAAGCTCTCGAGTTTTGTCTTACGACTTTGTGGATGGTAGCACAGTATATTGAACATAGGCCACTTGTACATGAGGGAGGAGGCTGAGCTACCGTCATTGCGGCGCATTTCCAGCTTTCCAACCCATCCTTGCCCCCGGCTTTGCCGTGGGAATTCCGAATCATGGTGGTGGTTGCGGTACAAGGAGCCCCCCACCCTTCCAAATCCTTGTCGTGGCCGCTTATGTTTCGCTTACATAATTCAACCCTAGGGTTTAGAGCTTACATCATGGGGTGTGGTTAGCACGGGCACGGGGTGGCGCGGGAGATGCCGGAGAGATACGGAGAAAAGAGCGGGGCAGACGGCGGCTGCTTAGGGTGCACCTCGAACCCTCTCGACGACACTGGACCACGATGACCCCTCCTGGTCCAACCATCAAGACCTTTCAAAAGCGGCTCTATACCGTCCTCCCAAGGGGTGTCGCCGTCACACGCGTTCGCTCCAATAGTGCCAGTGCTTCTTCTCGTGCTCTGCACAACTATTCCCCTGCCCAACCTTACTTTGACCCATCTGCTCCCACACCTTCTTCTCGCCCGGGAAACCCACATTTACTTTCTACTACCCGTCTCCCTATAGAGGCCAGGACCGAGCCTGAAGCCCCAAATTCTGGTCATTCTCAACATACGCACACTGGTCACGCTCCACCCTCCTCTCTCGCACTCACTTCCCCCCATTCCTCCAACACCGTCTCCTCTTCGCAAAATGGTATTCCTTTAGCCAACTTTCATGCTCCTCCTTTTTTCTATATCAACCGTTCACACCACCGTCTTCCCTACCTCCCTCTGCCATCCTCGATTCATGCTCCCTTCCTCCACACGCTTCCACCTCAAAACTCCGCTTCCATTTTGACGTAGGTGCCTATGGAATCCCGAAATTTCGCCCTTCAAATGTGATTTCCGGCCGTGACGGCGTTGGCGGTGCAGACCTATGGTCCCACAACTCGAAACTGACGGAAGGACTTGATCTCGCCGTTCAAGTAGGCGAGGACGCCTACTTCATTCGTGACAATGCGATGGGCGTTGCGGATGGCGTCGGCGGATGGTCCCGCACTCGTGTGTTATCTCTATTATTTTGTCATTCGTGCCGTATTTACCCTGGGTCCAGATTCTCCGAAAGGCGCCCCATCTCCGTCGGCACTCTTCGCCCGTCGTCTTATGCACTTCTGTTCCACAGAGGTAGTGGCACAGGCTTCTACCCCTGCAGTTTCTTTCCACGATGTACCGCCGTCCTCAAAGACGACGTTCTTCCCTTATCCGGCCCCGGCCTCACCCACACACTCGAAGATCCAGGAGGACCCGAATGACGATACAATGGAGGACCTCGTAGATGGGCTCGATGTATTACTCATCCTTGAACGGGCTTATGAGCGAGCTCTCAAAGCCCACGTCGTAGCGCCTTGTCCACTGGCATCGACGCCCTCCTTACCCGCGCCGTCTGAGCCAGAGCCATTATTAACCGGATCTTCTACCGCCCTCCTTGCCGTGCTCGACAGCGCGGGCTCTCATGTTCCGACACCAGAGGTGAGCGTGGTCCCAGAAGCGCGTGCTCATGACGCGGTCATCCGGATTGCGCACCTCGGCGATTGCATGGGCATGCTCGTCCGAGGGGACGGCATTGTTTGGCGCAGCGAGGAGATGTGGTGGCGCGTACGTTTCTCCTTTTTTCATCGCTCTCCCTTGCTGACCGTCACACTTTTTGGCCTCAAAGTTTAACACCCCACTACAGCTCGGCCCACGGTCGAGCACGCTTCCCAGCGCGGCCCAGGTGTTCACCATCCCCGTGCATGCTGATGATATCCTCATCCTTGCTTCGGACGGGCTCAGCGATAACCTGTGGGATGAAGATGTACTAGACGAGGTCGTGCGCTTCCGGCAGACATTCCTTGCCTCAACTTCCACTACTACTGGCTCCCAGCTTCCAAGGCGAACGCTAGCTGGAATGCTCTCCGAGGCACTCTGCTCTCGCGCTCGTACCGTGTCGCAACGCCGCTCCAAGGTACCACTGGCTGACGAACTTGCAACATCACCCTTGGATCCCGACGAAGAAATCCCGTTTGCGCGGAGGGCACACGAGGCAGGACGCACTTTCAGTGGTGGAAAGTCAGATGGTGCGTTCCACCCAATGTATCCTGTGATTCAGGTGTTGACGCTCGATGTCTTCTTTTCCAGATATCTCAGTATTAGTGGCAGTGATTTCTCCCGCTGGGGATATCGCCGAGACCCAATGATAGAGCTGATTCCTATATTGAGGCTTATACAGACGCTGTATCTTGTCTGGTTCTCCTTTTGGTTGCCTCCCCTGACACCTATGCATGCATTTACTCCAAAGCGACACACCCTTAAAACCATTTAGCCTTTTCTTCCCATGCCTCCTTAGCACTTCGGTATCTATGTTATTACCCCCCCACTTCTCGCATCTCTCACCCTCTCTTAGCATTTGCCCCCGTGCATCGAATCATCTCTTATCTATGACAAATTATTTCCCTTGCATCCCAACTTGTGTACTTGGTAGAAGCCTGAATGTACTATTTTTGACCGGATTCCATCTTACAGCATCATTGTTGACCACTTCTGCGCTTAGCTTGTGTCCATCTCTTCGCCTCCAATCGCGACAGGTATCGGTCTAATCTCCTCACTCACAATAAGATCCCGAACTTTCTCCCGGGTCCATGCAGTTGTGCCACGGCGGAAGCCATATTTGCGCTCCTTCTCGAGACGAACGTTGGGCATGACGTAGTTGCGTAGCATATCTGTCTGGGTCGCAGTGATGACGCAAGCGTCTACGTTGGAACCCGAACCCAGATCATTAAAGATACCGGCGGAGATGGCCGCTACGACTAGTTGTAGGGCCTCGTCGCGCTGGGAATGGGGTGGGCGCCTGATGCGTCAGTTGCACAAAACCACGCACCTCGAGATTTGGCCTCCATCCCGACTCAAACACAGCCATAGCAGCAAGCGAACCAGAACCCATGGTCACATACGGGAGCTTGTCAGTCGAACCGTGGGGATGTATGGTGAACAAGTGCGCGCCGGTGGCATCAACGCCGCCCAAAACGAGTGCAGCGCCGATCCCCCCTTGGTGCCTAATGAGCACATTAGCACATGCACACTCTGTATTTGTGCGAAAGGATATACTGGAAGAGCCGTTGTTTGAGCATGGTCATAGCCGTGACAACGCGGGGTTTGCGGCCCGTTGACAGTGCGTGCAGCTCGATGTTGCTCGAGATAAGAGCGGTAACAAACTCAGTATCCGCTGCGGTGCCAGCGCCACAACACCTTATAGACTCGCTGATATAGTGGATCTAAGCAAAGCCTCATCAGTCACGCTACAAGAGGTCACCAGCACAGCCAGGTGCAGTACCTTTTCGCAGTTTTTGTCGGCGACAATCTCGCCTGCAGTCGCACGTGTGTCGGCACCAAGCACGATCCCATCCTTAAACAGACAGCCAACAATCGTAGTACCGGTGCTGGTCGCCTTTGGCATCTTCACGCCTTTGCTCTCGAGGAAAGCATTGCTATCGGACGACTACATGAATGGCTTCCTTGTAGGGATCACAGCGCAGGACGCACCGGTTCGCATTTGAGAAGTCAAAGCCAGGTCTCGTCGGACGAAATGCAGAGGCCATGAGTGTGTAAAGGCGAGAGAGATGGAAGCGTACGCGTCCTGTAGGTGATGTTATGTAATCAACCCCCGCTCCAAGGGAACCGGTCTTGGCTGTGCGTGACTCTCAACTACAACTACGACGACACATAATGGAAGGCTGGTCCAAGCTGCAATCAAGTATCGCAGGCCTCAACCTTGGTCAATCCGCCAATAGGTTCGCCAAAGGTTTCAATTCTCAAGTTCAGGCGACCAGGGAGCGCCTCGGTCAAGTCGCACCTGATGAGATAACAGAACTTCCACAGGGTACGGATAGTCACATTCACCTCGTCATCCCCTCTTTCTTCTCACTCCTCGGTTCTCAGAGTACAAAGACCTCGAGGCACAGGTTGAAGCCCTCAAGACAGCCCACCAGGCAGTGCTCAAGTGCGTCCACTGCGTCGCTTTCCTTTTTCTCACCACTTTTTCCTAAAGCCGCTCACAGGATCACGAAAGCATATGAGACCGAGACATACGACTACCCATCGCAGGTCCAAGAGACCGTCACCGAACTCGGTGCTAATATCGGCCGTGGTGTCACCAACTTTGCTGCGAGCAACCTGAAAGGAACCAACCTTCCAGCTCCTTCGCCAGCCGCCGAACCCGTACCTCAACACAAGACACTTCCACATGCGCTTTGCCGTGCGGCAAATACGGCCTCCGACGCGCTGACTCAAGTTCCTGGAGGCCAGGAAGACCGCTTCGGCCAAGCACTAGCCGAGTACGGAAGCGCATGGGAGAAGATCGCCAATGCACGGGTACAGCACGACGAAACAATTGCACGCAAGTTCCTCCTTCCCTGGCAACAGACGTTACAAACCCAAATCAACGTCGCCGTCAAGGCGCGTCAGGCTGTCCGGCTATCCCGTCTGGAGCTCGATGCCGCTAAGCAAACGTACGTGGCTTTTCGATGCGGTCACCTGACTGATTCTTTTTTCATGCACTTTTATTTTAGTTTGAAGAATGCCGCTCCTTCTAAGCAAGAGCATGCTCGGTTGGAGGTCGAGAACGCAGAGGACGACCTCGTGCAAAAGACCGAAGTTGCCATCACCCTGATGAAGGCTGTCCTCGACAATGTGCATGACAATTTTCTGCGTCGGGTCTTCAAACTAACCCGCCTCTTCAGCCGGAACCCATCAAGAACCTTAACGAGCTCATCAAAGCTCAGGTACGGCCCCTCTCCCCTCATCTCAAGTTCTTCTTGGTAACTACCATTGACCCACAGCTACGCTTTTACTCTGTCGCCGCCGAGGCTCTCAGCTCAGTTCAAGGTGAGATTGAAGAATTGAGCGTTGCTGCCGAGGGCGACTACAGGTACTCATTCACGTTTGTATTTATCACCTTGCATTCTCTGAGCGCGCTTTGGTAGGAAGTCTCGCGACCACTGAGGTGCCGTTGAAGTGACGAGGACGAAGGACATGGAACTTATGGACTGTGTATATGGCTACTGATCATAATATTCTGAGCCCCGCTTCTGTACGTGTCTTCACTGTGCTTTTGTGTGTGCTTGTGCACAGTGAATTTGTATTCCTTGTTCCGTCACGTTCGCCCATCGTCACCATGACTCTGAAACCTGTCACCCTTGTCGGCGCAGGAGCCAACAATCTCTCAGCTGCAGGGCCTGACAAATTCCTTCGAGTCGTCACCGTCTTCGACAAAGAGCGCTCGGCGCAATCTAACGCATCGCACATCTATGGTGTTCAAGACCGCTTTCCCACCTGCTGTCACGCGGCGTATCGTGCGTATCTTCCGCAAAGCTCGGTGTATCCCAGGAAACGCAAGTGCGCGTCTCACCCCCCCCCCCTTTTTTTTTCCCTCTATATCTCTTTCTTCTCCTATTTGCGGCACCTCTTTCGGAAAAGGCACCCGCTCACAGAGCGCCTTGCGCACGTCATCAGCAAATTCAGTTGCGTGCTCATACGGTATAGATTCTCGAAGGTGTCCTCACCCTGATCCCCATATACACATATGTGCTGTTGCGTCTCTGCTGACTTTCCAAAGACTTTGTCCGCTCTCCGAGCTTTTCCTTCGTCACTGTGAGCCGCATGCCGTATGTGTATCTGCGAGCTTGGTGGGCCTTTTACCTCGACCGTCCTCTCCACTCCTGCTGTTGTTTGTCTATGCACGCAACACGAGAACGGAAAGCATGTTCAGGGACGCATGTGCTTGTTCGAATATGACGACCGCAGCTTCCTTGCCTGCATTCCGGAAGGTCCGCACGCAAACCCTCCCCTTAGGATGTACACCATTTCGTAAGCGCAGCTTGCCAATACATACAGCCTGGCAACACAACCTCCTCGGCCACCAAGTCACCCTATGAGGTCACCAAGCTAGAGTTCCGCAACCTTTTTTCGAGTGTGAATTTGACTCGCTCATTCTCGTCACCGGTGGTACCATCTAGGGGAACCAAACAAGCTAGACGGAGCGGAGCGGACTCGGCGTAGTCAAGCATCTCTCCGCTACCTGACCGTCACAAATACAGACGCAGACTCCATGAAGATCGCGTTATTTATTCTCCAGGCCGTTGACCACACATAGACGACCAGGAAGTACCACAAGACCAGGTTCGAACACGAGCCCGTCGCCTCTAGCGCGTTCGATTCAGAGCAGCAATGAAGGGAAACGCTGTCACTCAGTCTCACACCCATCAGTACCCATGTGCGCTCGGGAACCTCGAGATGTCCTTCGACCTGACCTTCTACCAACCTCAGGTCTCCGCTCCTTCTTCCCGGAAATCACCCTACCTGTACCAGACCATCGTCCTGGACAGATTGTTCCTGCCAACTCTCGGCGGGAACAAATCAATCAGGATAACGTCATCGTGGTGGAAGCAGCAAAGTCACTAGTGGCAACATTATCAGTACGCGTGCATCTTCCCGTGGCGAATTTTCTAACCTTATACCTTTTCCTTCTTTATACCAAATAGGCATCAATTGATGATGTGGTCAGCCGCTACTCGTCGGGCGGCTGTGTGTCTAGAGTCATTATCGATTGGTTGATAACGTCCACAAGTACCAACGTGCATGAGCTCAGGCGCGGTTTCGCGTATGTATACCGCCTTGACTTTGCTTGGACGACGAAAGACGCGTACAATGTTGCGGGTCAACCTGGGGCAAGTACGCCGCACTTCTGGTAACGCGTTTCCACTTTCAGATCGACTTCCTTTCCCACTCATAACAGCCTTTTCAGGGGGAATGGGGATAGGCAGGATGCGCCCACGTAGTTGTCATAGTTTCAAGGTATCATTTATTTCCAGACAGCGTTCCGATCTACTGCACCTTACCTCAGAAGATCTGGATTGTAGCGTGATCTGGGGGTATGATTCGGACAAGGATGAAGGTGTTGGAAGTTGTGCCCTATTCGACAGAGACGATGGTATAAATAACAAAACAACAGGGCCAAAAGAAATAATGCAGCGGGGAGAATGTCGCGTAGTCGTCCAAATCGAAACCTAATTCGCGACAAGTTCCACGTGTGCGAGGATCATAGCTACATAAACAAACGAGAGGCTTTTTAAAAAGGAATGACAACAGCTGGGCACAAATGTATCAAATGTAAGAAATAACATCAGTTCTGGATGGGTAACCCAAAGTTCAAAGAAAAAGGGCGCCAAAGACGGTAGCACCAGCAGCGTAGAGCAAGCCAGGGATACCACAACCATGCCAGGGGCGGAACTCTTCTTGGTTGTAGAAGAACTCGTGCTGCCGGGAGAAGTCGAGCTCTTGGTACCGCTAGAAGCCACACTGTTGCCGGACGGAGAGCCAGAAGGACTACTAGGGGTGCTTGAAGGAGCAGGTGATGCTACACCGAAGTTGAGCTGTATGAAAGTGATGAGTCCGTTAAAGAATACGTACTGCCCGAAGCTTTGACCTCGAAGTCGGAACTATTAGCATAAACCTGGTCGGGATTGATGGGGTTGACAAAAACAACTTGATAGCCCGTCCCAACGAGAAGCGTGACGTTCGTCACGGTGAACGTCTATAATCACATATTAGCTCGCTGAATGAATGAGTACCGTGAAAAACACGCCTCATTGGAAACCGGAACGAAACGAGCGATTGAAAAGTCACCATTCAACGTTTGGTTATTTCCGTTCGTGATAATAATATCCACATCGGTAGGGTCTCCGGCATTGTAAGTCCAGGCGATCGTGTTGCTGACATTTTGAACCCTGGACAACAAGAACAGAGGTCAGACGAGGCAACGCAATGCACGCTTGACGTGACAAACCAGTAACTGGTGCTGGACGGCGTGGTGATGGTAATGGTGGCTATGAAAGACACAGTATGAGGCACAAGCGTCCCGCGGGTTAAACAAGCCGAGCTCACCGAGGGCAGCAGAGGGCAGCAGAGCGAGGGCAAAGAGGGCAGCACGCATTGTCGCGGTTGGGGAGAAACTGGAGGACAAAGGTCAAGAGGGGCGGAAAGTTGACAAGCCACGGTTGGTCCGAGGTGCGCTTTTTTTTAAACTCAGCGGGAGAGAATTAAATTCCAATCCGAGGGGATGTCAACCCGTCAGATAACGGCAACATGGGCAAGGGCAACCATCGAGGCTCATCTACCGGTCGTGGACGTGCTCGAAGCGGCGGAAAAAGGCCAAGGTCGGCTAACACGCATTCCCCTCGTGGGCTTCTAGCGAGCGACACGTCGAGCGCCGGCGCTGTCTCTGACGTTGCACGTGAGCCAGACGGGAACGAGGATGGTCCATCCTCTCCGCAGAGTAATCCATATCTCATGCCCGATCCCTCCGCTTATACCTCTCCATCCCAGATGTCCAGATCACTGTCCCAGTGGCGATGTGGGTTAGTGGTCGCCCTCATTCCGACTTCACCTAGCCCTCTCACATGCCGTCTTCCTCCAGGATTTCGAACATTGCGATCCGCGGCGCTGCTCCGGAAAAAAGCTGGCTCGCCAACACTTGATAACTGAATTGCGCATTGGCTCTCGATTCCGGGGTGTTGTCCTCTCGTCTGTTCTCGATTTCAGTGTACCTTTGTCGCTCCCATGACGCATCTGGCTTTATAGACCAATGCGACTCAGGTACTGTCGCCAGCGGACAAGGATATAATCGATAGAGGCGGTCTTGCTGTTGTCGAGTGCTCTTGGGCACGTCTGTCTGAGATTCCGTTTTCGAAAATCGCCTCTCCCCACGAACGTTTATGTGCGTTTTTGTTCACTCTTATTTTGATTTCGCATGAATCCGACCCGGCTTTGCCCACACAGTGCCATATCTCATTGCGACTAACCCAACAAACTACGGGAAGCCCTGGCGGCTGAACTGTGCGGAGGCTCTAGCTGCTGCATTTTACCTGACAGGCCATGAGGACTGGGCAGAAGACTGCTGGCACCATTTGGGTGGGGCAGCTCGTTCTACCCCATTAATCAGTGCGTTTGGCCTGCCTCGTACGATGTACCTGACATGAATGCTTGGAGACATTCTTTGAGTTAGACATCTCCTCCAACGATACCGCACGTGTGACGATGCGTCTGCGGTTACCAAAGTCCAAGAACAAATTCTCGCCGAACTGGAAGAAACCTACAAGGCTGCACGTCGTGCTACAGGTATGAATTGATTTATCTGGGCACTAGTCAAGTTAAGCACCTAGAGCAGAAGATGATGGCGAAAATGACCTTCTTATTGCGAATCCGAACCATGCGCCTCCGGCAGACTCCGACTCTGAGCCGAGCCAGTCGGACGGCGAGTCAACGGCGTAGGCGTAACCTTGAGAGAATAGCATTTTACCATATCGTATCACTACCAGAATATGTGAGAAGGTTTACGTCGTCGAACCGCCCCGTTTCACATAATGTGGCGTTTGGGATCGTTTCTGCAAACCCCTTCTGACCGTGTTTCACAAATGGAAGCAATTCGAGGTTGGGCTTATGATTGGTACGCGCCACATGATGCATGATGCATGAAGCTTGCATGAAGTCCAGACTCAGCTTTGCGGACGCCAATTCTTTACTAGCCCTGCGGTACAGTATGGGGCATTTTCAACGTCATTTAGTCCATTAGCTGACAGCCTTGAGTTTCCGGAGGAATATAGGCTGCACCCCCCTCGGCTTGCGCCACAATGGGAGCATCCTTCGTGTCGAGATTCAGGTCGAGATCGTGCACTCGAATACTGCGGAGACCCATATTATTTCGCCGTGTGCCAAATACCAGTCATCGCGTTCTCTAGCCGGATCCCATCTTCCCGAACTCAGAAGTCACATTTCTAACTTACAGTATGTGGTGCGATGAACACTTTTAGTTTCGCACTAACTTAGTGCGCACCAACGCGGTCCATTCTACGCATGACAGTCCAGATCGTCCTAAGAGGGTGACGGTGATTAAAATGCTTGCATACTTCGTTCTGACTGGGGGCTTTATCAGGGCTTTGGTCGCTCTTATCGTTATTTATGCGGCACTATCATGGTCTGCATCCTCCTCTATCACCCTGAGATTATCCGTACATAGAACGCCCAAAGTGCCATTTCCCAGCGTTCGTGGTGACATTATTCAGTTGATAACATTTTTTCCCCAAGAGCAGTGGAGTTACATGAGTGTCGTAGCATTAATATTGGAGAGCCCCTTCTCTCAATATTAATGCTATGACACCACATAACTACTGCTCCTCAAGGAAAATTCAAGGTAACTACTGCCATTCTTCCATCACCGGTCTCGATACAGTTGAAAATCACACTGGATTCTGAGTTGCATCCAAATGAGGTGGTGGGACTACTGATTGCCTTCTCAAACTCTGCGTTTATTGTCTAACATCTCTGAGACATATCAGTAGCACTGTTTAACTTGTCTTCATGACTTCACGTTGCCGCAAGCGATGCGTGTTGGGTGCCGAAATTGGTGCCGCACCTGTTGCCGCTTTATTGAATGGCACACCCAGGCCGTGACACACCCCATTCCTTAACCAGCCTGTCGTCTGAGCAAGACCAAGGACCGTGATTCTCGGGTCGTAGTGTGTTTACTTCTCTTGCCATCAATACGGATTCTCTCGGAAGTTCGGGGTACCTTTGGTCTGCAGCTCGTCGCTCTCCCATCTTGCCGCCATTCACTTTCTGTGTGCAAGACTCCCAAGGTCACCGGCACTGCATGCTCATGATGTTGCGCACAACTGTCGGCTCCATCAAGTCGTGGAAGGGCATTACAGTATGTCCTCCGTTTCGGTTCCCATTGCCAGTGGTAGTTTGATAGTCTCTGGATCGTCTTGGATTCACGCTTGTATTTGCACACAGAAATCCATTATGCATGGTGCATTTGACTTGAGTGAAGGAATGTTTCCTCTCAGTTTCCCCACTCCTTACGCAAGTCCTTACGCCAACTTTTGCGGAACCTCTACGGTTTCTTTAATTGTCTTAGTGCCAGTGGCGTAGGTTTGTGATCGGTGATCGGACTCATGCCACAGCACGACTCGGGCATGTGACTGAAGTGGTTCCATAAAAAGTAACGGTTAAAAAGCATAAACAATTGTCTTGTCTCGCCACCACCTCAGATTTCGGTTCAACTTTAAGATATTTGGATAGAGGGCGCTTCCGCAATGCTAATCTTGTACTGATCCCCCCATCATGATGAACCAACCTGACCTAACATAAAAAGACCCGCAATATCCGTGTCTTTGGTTTGAATCATCTCCTCACTTCGCAAGGAGATGGCATATGTCAACTCTTACAAGGAACCCGAAAGGCCCACTCTCTTACCTGGGAATTGTGGCTCAGACGCCTACGACATCAACTGGGCCTTCCCTCTCTACGAGGAGACGCTCGAGTCGGAGCGGGTGAAGCTGACGCCGTTCATTCCCTCTCTGCATGCACAGGAGTACGCGGCGCAGGTCAGAGCGCGACCAGACCTTCACCGAGATTTTCCATTCGAGCTCTCTTCTCTGGACCATATACAAGCATCGGTAGAGTTGCTTGTGCGGCGAAACCCTGCATGTATTCTTTTCACTATCCTCGACAAAGCGCGCGGCGGAGCGATGGCGGGCGTGATTGGGTTGATCAACGCGTACGCAACACAGCTGTGTGCGGAGATTGCTTGGGTTCTCGTCTTCCCCGCATTCCGGCGCACATATGTTGGCTCGAACGCCATCGGCATCTTGCTTCAGTACACCCTCGAGCTCCCCTCACCACCACCGAGGCCCGGCGTACGACGAGGTCTCGGCTTCCGGCGCGTACAATGGATGGCGCACACCGCAAACAAGTCGTCACAGGCCCCGGCATTACGCATGGGCTTGAAGGAAGAAGGGGTCATGCGCTGGACATGGGTACTGCCTGAAGGAGTAGAGGGCAACGGAATTCCGATCCGAGCCAGGGACCCGCTGAGTCCGCAACCAGGGCGTCATAGCGTGTTGTTCGCACTTTGCGCAGACGATTGGGAGAACGGGGGACGAGAACACGTGCAGCGAATGATAGATCGCAACGAAGAGCCAATTTTGCAGCGCCCACACCAAATTCGGCCCGACGGTCGATGTGTTATTGTGGTCGAGGAAAGTACTGTAAGTCCTTCCTTCCCACAACCAGTACCAGTGCTTTATACCGAGAGTCTTGGCGTGTGACGTCTGGTACCTACGGCCTCTTATGCTTGCTCATCACTCGGGCAAACCTAACGGAAGTCCGCCATAAGATATGTTGTCCTTCCTTTCCCATTCTATTGTCGAGGCACCGCGATATGACTATCTTCGAACTGTACCTCAAACTGTACCTAACTACGACTAGTCCTTGTCTCAGGCCTGTATCCCGGAATTCTAACCAATCACAAAAAAGTACTATCGTCTGTGCCGTCCCTTTGGATTTCGAGGGTGGGTCCTTGTGATTGGTGAAATGGCAAGTGAGCGTGCATGGACGTAGTAGACACTTCCGACTGTTGCATCCGGTCAGCGCGTTCACGTGCCTCTCGCTCTCGTAGACAAACGCTGGCCACGCCGCTGGTACGCGTTCTCGTGCCATTTTCGCAGCGGGAGGGTGGGGTTGCTGGTAGGGAGGGTTTGTTTGTTTATCGCTTCCTATGTCACGCGTCACGTGGTCGCGCTGTTTTGTTTATCACATTTTAAATTTTATTTCTGTGGTATTTATCGTTCAACAAACAAAACTATAAAAACATGAAAGACGAATTAAGCGGAGTTTAAAGCAGGGTTATTGAATTTTTATTATAATTAAAAAGGGGGTAACTATTTAAATTATTATTGTTTTTAACAAATATCATATTTATAATAAAAAATAATGAGGTCTGCTGTTATCACCATCAGCGATTAGGGAAACAGAAAGTGGTAGATTACGTACATGGATGGCGCAGTGTGAGTGCAATGACTCACACATGCCGCGGAGCAAATTTGCTCGCGGCGCGCTTCCAGAGAGACTTGAGACGAGGCAAGACGGAGCTCTTCTCGGCGACATCTGGTCGAGGTGAAGAGAGAGGTGTGACTTCAGGGGAAGGCGAGGGGGAAAACGCGTCCTTCCAGCCTGACGGGAGCTCGAACACCGGCTCTTCACCTGCGTCTAGAGACCTAATGGTCGTGCGCACGAGGGCTTCATCGTCCTGGGGGGTCGTCTGGGTCCTCTCCGCCTTTCTCTCGCGGAGGTAGATGGCGGAGTCTTCAAAAGCCGCGATCCAGCAAGGAGGGAAAATATAAATTGGGTCTTCACCCTCATCCAGGGAGTTCACCGAGTCGCTGAGGACATCGGTGGTGCATCCTTCTGGATGTCCGCCGCTACCGTCGGGAATAGACTCTCCAACGATCATTGACGGGTTCACCCATGTGAAGTTCGGAAACTGATCCGGATCCATGGTGGACTGAGCCACATCTCCGGTAAAAGGCGGGTGTTTGTCACCCAAAGCGTCGCAAACCTCAGAAGCAGGTTTGGACAGGGGATAAGGCGCTAAGTAAGACATTTAACATCACACGACGGTGAGCGAAGCAAAAAACAAAAAAGACTCACCGGACGAAGCCACGTTCATCACATCCTCCCAGTCGCTGATGAGTTTGTACGGTTGCTTAGTAGTGAATAATGATGCGGGGTATTGGTACTCACATGTCTGCGAAAAATGTGGCGCGTTTCACGATCGAGAAGCCTCCTCTGGCGTCTTGGTTCGGAGACAGTAACTACGAAGAAGGGATTAATGGGTAAATACCGTCGAAATATGGATGTTTACCTTCTTCAAGAGGTCTCCGAACAACTTGTTCTGGAAGATGGTCCCGAGTGATATTGCTGACATCAATGCTTTCAGATAGCTCGTTGGGTTCTCGTGCGAGCCCAGCCAAGGAAACTATGAGGAGGTGGTCAAAATCGGCGTAGTCGAAAAGACAGCAGAACGCACCTCATTAAGGTGGAAAACATGTAGGAACACACCATACGAAAACCAGTCAACGTTGTAGGAATACTCCATGCCACATAAGACTTCTGGGGCCATGTAAGGAAGCGTTCCACAGATATCGGTAGACACAGGCACGAAGAAGTCGCCGCCGTCCGTGCTAAGCGAATCGTTGAGATGAGACTCTGGGGAAGCCTCCAAGCTGCACGCCAATCCGAAATCGCCTAGGACAATATGACCGTCGGTCTTGATCATGACATTCTCTAATTTGATGTCCCGATGGATGATTCCGAGGCCATGAAGGTGATCGATTGCGCACGCCTGAGGTTTCAGCGTTAGTACATGTCCTTTCCGACAAGTGAAGAGAGATACCAATTCGGCAGATGCAAGCTTCTTGTCAGCCTCGAACAATTGAGCTTCGAACAACGAAGAGACGCAGTATTCCTGAAGATTCGGTATAAGGACTCTGTCGTGAGATGAGGAGGGTGAACACTTACAGAGACCAAGTAGAAATTATCGGAATCATGGAATGAAGCTAACAAACCCAATATATAAGGGTGGCCGGACGCATGACGCATGACGTGCTGCTCCGCGAGAACTGCGTGAAGGGTATCCTGTTCTTCAACGGTAGCTTTACTCATGATCTTGATGGCGCACGAACGCCGATTCTGCTTGTGAATACCCAACAGCACTGAGCCAAATGCGCCATTGCCGATGTAGGAGACGAATTCATAATCTGTAGATGAAGGAGGCTGACACGACGAAAGAGGCTCCTGAAGTACGAGATTGGACGATACTATAGGAGAAACTGAAGAAATTGGGGGAAATGAAGGAGGC
The DNA here is from genome assembly GCA_015025155.1 of Lactarius quietus. Lineage (NCBI taxonomy): Eukaryota > Fungi > Basidiomycota > Agaricomycetes > Russulales > Russulaceae > Lactarius > Lactarius quietus. The sequence continues at coordinate 180,116 of WITN01000055.1, forward strand.
TGACGCGACGAAACAGATTGCTGAAGGATGAGATTGGACGAAACTATAGGAGAAACTGAAGAAATTGGAGGTGATGGAGGAGGCTGACACGACGAAAGAGATTGCTGAAGGACGAGATTGGACGAAACTATAGGAGAAACTGAAGAGATTGAAGGTGATTGAGGAGGCTGACGTGACGAAAGAGATTGCTGAATGACGAGATTGGACGAAACTATAGGAGAAACTGAAGAGATTGGAGGTGATGGAGGAGGCTGACACGACGAAAGAGATTGCTGAAGGACGAGATTGGACGAAACTATAGGAAAAACTGAAGAAATTGGAGGTGATGGAGGAGGCTGACACGACGAAAGAGATTGCTGAAGGACGAGATTGGACGAAACTATAGTAGAAACTGAAGAGATTGAAGGTGATTGAGGAGGCTGACGTGACGAAAGAGATTGCTGAATGACGAGATTGGACGAAACTATAGGAGAAACTGAAGAGATTGGAGGTGATGGAGGAGGCTGACACGACGAAAGAGATTGCTGAAGGACGAGATTGGACGAAACTATAGGAGAAACTGAAGAAATTGGAGGTGATGGAGGAGGCTGACGCGACGAAAGAGATTGCTGAATGACGAGATTGGATGAAACTATAGGAGAAACTGAAGAAATTGGAGGAGATGGAGGAGGCTGACGCGACGAAAGAGATTGCTGAAGGACGAGATTGGACGAAACTATAGGAGAAACTGAAGAGATTGGAGGTGATAGAGGAGGCTGACACGACGAAAGAGATTGCTGAAGGGCGAGATTGGACGAAACTATAGGAGAAACTGAAGGAATGAAAGAGATTGAAGGAGGCTGACGCGACGAAAGAGAGTGCTGAAGGACGAGATTGGACGAGACTATAGGGGAAACTGAAGGAATTAAAGAGATTGAAGAAGGCTGACGCGACGAAAGAGAGTGCTGAAGGACGAGATTGGACGAAACTATAGGAGAAACTGGAGGAGTATGGTTCACCGCGGAGACAGTCAGGTGCAGAGGGATGGTTTCGAACCCATCGGAATTGGAGGCGACATTGATCACGGGTTGACGCCAGTTCTCGACGAGCGCAGACATGGGCTCCATAGTCTGAGCGAGCGTGGCTCCCGGTGTAGCGAGAGGAGGCGCAATTTCGGCATGGCGCACCACGTCGTCCTTGGATTGAGGCCCTAAGCCGTGGCTGAAAATTTGCGTGATTTGCGTGTCGAAATCGGATGTCGGTTCCACGTCATCGTCTCCCCAGTCCTCCTCCTCGTCCGACTCTTCCGTGAGTGGCCGGAAGCAGGATGCAGGGAGAAGGAGCTCGTCAACTTCATCTTGCTCTGGGATGGAAGTGAGAGGGACGCTGGCGGGATTCGCTGGGGTCGCACTGCGCTCGGCAGGGGAAGCCGAGGGTTTCGTGTTGATCTTCTGAACCGGGGAAGGGGCCTGAGTTGAGAGGGACTGAGGTTTGATTGGTGCCACTTTCGTGTTGGTCTTCTGAACCGGGGAAGGGGTCTGAGTCAAGAGGGACTGAGGTTTGATCGGTCCTACTTTCGTGTTGGTCTTCTGAACCGGCGGGGAAGGGGTCTGAGTTGAGAGGGACTGAGGTTTGATTGGTGCTACGAGAGTTGTGAGGATGTTCTTCGCGCGTTGAGGAGTTGCCTTCTTCGTTCCTAGACCAGGAGGTGCGGGAGGAGAGCGCGACTTGGGGCTTGTGCTCGAGAGTGGGGCACGTTTCTTGGAACCAGTAACGGGGGATAGAGGCTTGGGAACGTCAGCCTTCCGCGGAACAACCGGAGGCTTTACGGATCCCTTGACGGCGTTGCTCCGTTTGAGGGGAAGAGGGTGATTGATCACTGGCTGACGCGGCGGCTTCGAGTTGTTGAACTGAGAAATCATAGCCTTGTGGCTGGCGAGCTGCCTGCTGACTGCCTCTGCGGCACGCTTGAGTCTGTGTGGAAGCCTTCCGTCTGGCGAGGCGGATGTGGCACGGGGTGGACTGTCGGGGGAGTTGCGATGTTGCTTGGGGATATCCTTCGGCTTGTAGAGACGCATTGTAGATCTTACGAATTGCTTGTACGGTGGTAGTACTGGGCGATGCAAGAACAAGGAGGCGAGATGGGGAGATACTGCCTGACATTGAGCGATTTCAATTCCACCTGGACGTCAGGCGAAACCGAAATCATTCTGTCAGCAGACCTTGTGCCGAGCGTTCCAGTCATTCGGCAGAGATCATAGTGATAGAGACCAGCTAGAAACATTTCTTTGTGGAGGGTGACGTTGAGGGAAGCCTGGGTCTGAGAGTAGTCTGAGTCTGAGAATAGTCTGAGCCTGAGGGGAAACGGTCAGACGAAGGGAGTCGAGCGCGCTTAAAACCTAAGTCCGCCAAAATACATTCACACGACATCCTCCTGGTACGGTACACAACTGCCGCTGAGATGCTATGCACTCAGGGATTAGAATAAACCTTGGGGTCAGGAGCATATTGTCCAAGCTCGAGATTAACGCGCCAGGAAAGTCATATTTTTCTCATTCATCGGAGCAAGCTCTCGGGGACCCGCGAGCACCCGAAAACGGCCTCGATTCGGGCTGTACTTTCATCTTCTTCACCGCGACACACTGAGCGTCTGTGACAAGCACTTGACCAACTGCTCATCTCGGCCCATCTATTCACAGAAGCGGCGGACGAACAAGCAAGTATATCCGCGTCGTACGACACCCATATCCATGTACCCGCAAGCCATGCTATACCCGGTACCGCCGCGCAGTCTTCGTGAAGAACGTTTGAAGGACATACACTTGCAGCCTGTTCACACACCAGTGAAATGGGAAGAGAAAAATATAGCAGGTGAACCTACATTGCCATTGCAATGACCGCAAGTGTCTCAAACACAGCATACCAAAACAGTCGGCTGAAAAGTGAGGGGTGGTAGGTCAATAAGGGAAGACCAGTCACGATAACACAACGTACTCTTGCGTAGACTTCACAGTTGAAAAGCCACGGTTCTCACGTGTGTGGAAGCTGGACATGACGATCTTGTTAGACAGTAAAAAGGAGGGCAAAGTCAAAAGACGTACTACTTCTGCGTGCGCTTGATGTTCATCAGCAAACTGCTCAACCTGTATATGCTTTCCTCGAGCGCAGTGGTTTGTTCAGATACTTGTCCTGGTTTGGCTGGCGCTTCGCGTCTGGGCTCACTCTCGACCATGATGTCGAAGTCAACAAGCTTGTCGGTGAGCGTGCTCATGTCGTTTTCGAAGCAGAAGGCGTATTCGCCGACGGCATTGGCAGTGAGGACATAGTCTCCTTGTCGCTCGCGTTGGCCGTCGAGGAGAACCTTGTCATTCGGGTCCTTTACTTCATAGTCGATATCGAATGAACCACCGCTCTGAACGGCAAAGTAAAACTGGGGAGAGATACATCGACACGATGACACTAACGACGGAAGGGGCATGGGACGCACACCAATTTTTTCTCCAGCTTTATCGACGTCAGCGTAGAAACATAGGCGCTCGTTTGGCGAAAGCAGCGTTGTGAGTGCCGTTGAATATGCGGTTGAAATGAGGCCGAGGAAGAGGAGAAGAGTCGGGATGGCCACCATGGCAGGGAAAGAGAACGTGGGAATGACACGCGCTTTACACGAACGACCCAACCACGACGACCGTCGATGGACTCGGTTTTCCAACGCGCGCCTTTGTCGGTTTTCCTCGGTTCTTTCTCGTGTTCCTCTTCAGATGCTTCAGCAGAGTCGAGATCTCCCACACAGGACAGAAAAATAGAGATGTATGCGTCTCCCTCTCCGCTTAGGCACTCTCAGCGCTATCAAAAGCTTTCTCCCGCTCTCGCTGCGACTCCTCACCTCTTTACGCCTCCTGTTCCTCTCGGAAATTCTCTTACTCCTGGCTTGTCGCCTATTGACCACTCTCCTCGTCCACCAAGACCGGCTCGTGCTTTGGCTTGCCATTCACCGTCCCGACCTTTTTTCGAAAAACTTCTCGACGCTCAGGATGATTCTGATTCTGACAATCTCTCCTTTTACGGTGACTGCGACGAGTCTTCTCCCACGTCTCCCTCAGTTCACTTGGGGTGCACGTCTACCCCTCTGAGAGGGACATCACAGCCATCTCTTTCCCCTTTTTCTTCTCCGTTGTCTTCTTCCTCTCTCGACATTCCACTCTCTTATACGCCTGCTTCTCGTCGTCGCTCTAGTCCCGCATATATCTGCAAGGAGAATACACCTGCTACCCCACCTTCTGCCGTGACACAAAAGCGTCCTGCATCAACCCGGCCTCCAATGCGCAGGGCTAATGCTAACAAACGTCTCAGAGTTGCATCTCCACGGCCATCTACGTCTCTCTCTCTTGTCCCCTCTCAACGTACCTTTCCACCCTCCGTCCCGATTAATCCCGAATTTCCAGGATTCTACATTCGCTTTCCGGTCATACCCCCTGTGCTCAAGGCGTATGTACTCTCGACTGTTTTTTTTGGAACCAGCTTTTATACCCCTTTAGTCCTTCCGGCTGCACTCTCAACCCCCCGCGTGACGTCTTTGACCTTTACACCCCACGCCTTGTTCGCGGTTCTGGTCACACTAAGGTTGGCATGTGCCCCCTCTGCGCTTGCACTGGAATGGGAAAAGTCTGGCTCAGCATGAAATTCTCCGCATACAAGTGGTGCGCACTGTCATACCCTACTCCTACTCTCTGTTTTCTAACGTCTCGTACAGTGTCTCACTTTCTTTCGCATATTGTCTCTAATCTTTTCCTCTGCTTCCCACGCGACAGCTATCACATGCAGTATTTCCATGGTGTGTCACACCTCGATTCGCCCTTACGCTCCTCACCAATATACGCATACAAACAGGCATCGCCGCGTCGACCGCGCGTCCATTCTCACCTCCTACGGCCTTCCGCAATACCCAACGCCCGCGGACTGGTAAACTCGAGCGGACCCACATGCTTGAAGGCCGCTGCCACCGTTGTGCGCGTTGGGTGCCAGTGCAAGGCGTCAAGGACGCCGATGCCAAGGTACTCCATCCCTTTCATTCCCCATCAGCTGCTGATCTTGTGATCCCGTCGTGAAAGGTGAAGGAGCTATTCTGGTGAGTGTAGTATCACCGACTGAGATCAACTAACTCAAGCATTTGGTCTCAGGTGGAAGCATGCAGCGACATGCCATGGTACCAGCGCGATGCCTGGCGAACGCAATATATTTATCTCAGATCCCACCGACTAACCTTGATCGAGATCAGTCCCTCTACTAAGCCTGCGCTGAGTAGGCGGACTCTCAGCATCTCGGCGCCTCGATATTCGGAAAATTCAACTCTCAAAATTCGTGGTCTCTGGACTACAGGATCATCAACGTTAAACCTCGGCCTGCGACTTCAACCACTGTTGCATTCCCTCTCACCCCTCTGCAATATTTTATACTGCTTTCCGTGTCTCGTGTCTTCGCTCTGGTCCATGTATCGCTTCAACTGTACTTCATCTCACTCGTATTCGCGACATGTATATCCTTTCGCTTCTCATCTCTCCATTTCGTTCCTGACCACACGCATTCATGCTGTATTCATACTCATTACTCACCCCGATCTCCATTCTCATCCTACTATCATCATCTTGTCGCATTTAGCACGCTTACTCTTTTGTTGCGGCACGAATGAATGAACTCTTCCGCATCAGACTCTCGTCGAGTTGACCCTACCCACGCCATCTGGGTTTGAAAGGTTTTCGGGGCTCACCACCGGCTGTAATGAGCCTTCTAAATTGCAGATTGATGACTGTCATGGGGAAGGTCAATCTAGGTAGTACAAATGGAAGCATATGTGGCCAGTGCGCTGGGAAAGCTGTCTGGCAGGCAAGAATTATGTATCACAATCCTGCTCCAACGCCGAGGACGCACTGTTGGCCGGAGTCATTCCAAAGTTGCAGCAGATGCATACGCTATAGGGCCTGAATCTGCTTCTTCAGCGCATGTATGGAAGATATCTGGAAGAAAGGAATCCTACTTGCAGCTGTGAGGGCCACGACAACCACACCAGCGTCTTGGATCACTCGAACTGCTTGTCGATGTACGAGCGTATTAGCGTCATTATCTGGAGTTTGACAGCATCCGGGACATCTTTTTTTTTACCACAAAAGGTCAGTAAGATCGCCGCAAAATACGGAAATTCGATAGAAATACCTTCGGTACGCGTTCGAGTGCCATCCAAGAGCTCACGAAACGACGGCTGTTCCACCCCGTATCCATGCTCTGCGGTCGTTCAGTCATTGAACAGAATCACCCCTATAGAAAAAGAGACATACCCAGAGTTTGTGCACGCGTCGAGTCCAGCCAGCCCGCGTTATTCAGTTGGTATCGTAGTTGCAACAATATTCTACGAACGGCCAACGAGGTGGTTGTGCATTTTGGAAACGGTGCTGCGGGAAGAGAAGGTCATACCTTTCCCACTCTCCAGACTCGACCATCCGACGCTGTAGGTGGTGAAAGAGGGTATCTAATTCGGATATCGTGGGTGAGGGCATCGCTGTAGGCTGTTTCTCGCGTGAGGCGCTCGCGCAAGACAAGGTGGTGAACACGTGATCTGGGTATAAGTAAACCCTCCCGTCGTTCCCGCCTAAAACTCCCTCAACGCGATGCTCGCCAATGCGCTGAGGCGCACAGTCATTCAGGCTCCCCGTAGGGCAACTCCCACTCTTTCTCGCTTCAGTAGCTCTGCCAGCACACCGCTCCCGTATGTTCAGTAAAACACATCACGCGTACCAACTTCTTGACAGTCACGTAGCCCTAATGTCAAGGATCTAAAAGCACGCCCAAATCAATCTGCGAAATCCGGACCTGCTCCGAAAACTTCGTCTGGGAAAAAGGATGCAGGTACTGCCCGCTCTTCGTAAGTGGACAACCGTCTCTTCCTCTCCCTATGTGTTTACAACTCCGGGCATCATCGTAGGGAGGCACAGACCCCAGCAGCCACGTTGACGTCCCCGCTCAAGCCCCCTAAAAAGACTGGAAAGGCCGTTACTGTCTCACCTACTTCGTGAGCTGACTCGTATTCTATCAACATGTCTGGATGACGAGTTTGCCCTCCAGCCCCGAGCCAATATCTAAAGCTCACACTCCAGGTGTCACAGACACTTCAGGCGCTGTCTCAAAGCCGTCGCCACCAGCGTCAGCTGAATCCTCTACGTAGGTTCAACAGGTGTTCTCTACTCTTACGATTTACATCATAGATTCTCAGGTCCCCCACTTCCAAGCGCGAAGTGACGACGGTCAAACCGCTTCGTGGCGTACGCATAAACCCAGAAGAGCGTCAGTGGCACGCAACCGTGGTTCACGGACGCGGTGTCCTCGAGCCGTATCGGCACCCGCGCACGCACGGCGTACCAGTCGCGTTCATCCAGTTCCGTGCCCACTTCCCCGCGCCCATCCAGCTCGCCGCGCACTTTGCGTCCCACGCCGCCGCATCTCTTGGGATCCCCGTCTCGGGTGTCGTATCCCTCCCCACGCGACGCACGCTGTGGACCGTCCCCCGTGGCCCGTTCGCGCATAAAAAGTCACAGGAGAACTTTGAGCGGCGCGTGCACGCGCGCGCGATCAAGGCATTCGATGCGGATGCCGAGGTGGTGGATCGTTGGGTGCGTTATCTCGAGGCGCATGCCTTGCCAGGGGTCGGGATGCGCGTCGTGCGTTGGCACCGGCTGCCTCTCGGTATCGGACGTTCGCATTTGCAGTCTGTGGTGGGTCGGATGCGGCTTGGCAAACCGACGAACAAGCAGAAAGTGAAGGAGCTGAGCGACAAGATCGTGGAGGTCGAAAGCCAGGCAGCGACGCAAAGTGACGCGAGTGCATGATCAAGCTAGCCCTCGTTACCCTCGTGTGAAAAATTGGATTACATAAACACGTTGCGTTCCAATCCAACTTCATCAGCAACAGAACTTGCGATCACAGAGCTAAGTACAGGATTACAGTAGTAGGTTTTCCAGGACTGCATTTTTTGCGTTATCACGCTGTCATGAGCGTGCCAGTCAGAGACTTCAGGCTATCCAGATGAGCACATCCATTCCACCTAGCCCACTATAGGGTCTGTGTCCCCATTTACCAAATTCCAATCCTAGAAGGTCTTGTCGTTAGCTATCTCATCTGCAGAAATGAAAACACCTGATACTCGGCTGGGCGCGAATAATGCCTTCCCATGACCCCTTGTGTCCTCGTTACAACGTAATTGCTTTATTCCTTATCGCCATTCTTCCCGAACATCACTGTTGTAATGTGTATGGTATAGAACGGAACTGTGCGCATGCACACGCCCTGTTCAGAACAGTGAGATCCAAGGTCTCACCAGCGATTCATCGTGTTATCCCGCCAAGCATTGATCGTTACGTCAACCGATCGATCCGTCCCCCTTATACGCTTCACCAGGCAGGAGAATGCTCCGGACACATTCCCCATTGCTCTTGCTTCCCCAAAGAGCATCTTCGGCATCACCTATGCAAGCATGCGATCGATTTCCGGAGACTGATGTACGGTATTTACTTTGTTTGTCATAATGAATAGGGTCTCAGAAAATTCACCCTTAATTAGATAGGACATATAAAAGCAAACTGTTCGCTGCATGTTTTCCCCAACGCATCATGTCTATCAAGTCAGGCCAACGCTACAAGATCACAAACGAGCAAGCTAAGCTGGTCGTCGATCTGTCTGGTGGAGACGGCAAGTCCATTATTGGATGGACTTTCCACGACGGAGAGAACCAACAGGTGACAATCTTCCCTACTTGATAACCTGTATCTGTGCCTCATTCAACCACGACACACTCAAGTGGATCACAGAGAAACAGTACGACGGCAAATGGACTATTCGATCAGTCGGGCCTCAGAAGTACATCGCATTTGTGAATACTCCCGAGAACGGAACAGCTCTTGTCGGTCTCGACGAGCCCCAGCTTTGGGATATTAAGATTCTAAACAGTAGTGATCCTGCTAAGACCAGCGTGAAGTATGCCTTTTTTATTACGGGCCCACTGGCGATCGCTTCTGACTTTTTTTCTTCGACAGGCTCTGCATCCCTAACACTACTTTGGTCGCCGATTTCCCCCTGGATAAGCTGGTCGTTGGAACTGGTATTCAACTCTGGGCGGATTGGAACGGAAAGAATCAGATCTGGGTGCTCGAAGAGTGTGAGTCACGTTTTGATGAAGTCTGGCGACTGTCGCAGCTAACTCAGCTCTGCTAGGTTCTTGAATTGTTACAGAATATGCCACTGATGTCCTAGTATCGGACAGTGATGGTTTGTCCTATTTGAGGTTGTTTTCTTGATGGCCACGCCGCGGAAAGGAGTAGCTGAACTGAGTGACCAATAAATCTTGATTCTTGCACAAGAGCTGTCGTTGGCGGCCGTTCGTATACGCTCATTCGCCGCCGTCGAGGGCCGTCCGGTTATGATTGATGATCCGCCACGGCATTGAATTGAACGATTCGACTTCCCGGATTGTAAGCACTGACGGACTAAGTCTCGTCAGTCAACACAAGCACCCGGTTCTGGGTCGATCTGGAAGCGTCCATACCAGATGTCCCAGAGATCACTGGAGCCCTTGCGTCAGGGTTAAAATGCTTCGGCTGATTGCGTTACTGTGTCAGAGACATACACCAGCAAGAACCCAACCTTACTGTGGGACTCGCTGCTACCGCCACTGGCAAGCGGTGAACTCGTCTATCCAGCTCAAAATATCCAACACCCGATAAGTAAGGCAATGATTTGCCTACCAGTCCCTGGACGACCTTCTCCGCGAGACTCGAAGAGGGGGCGTAATGTAGGGAAACATACGCGAGGCGTCCCGTTACATGGTTGCACGGGAGATCCCGGAAACTGAGAGTGGGTTATCAAAAACATCTTTCTCTATGTCGGCTGTTTTTCTAACGTGCTTTTTTGCATGCGATCTTTCGAATTTACGAGTCTAACTGAGGGTCGATACATCTTGACCGCTGTTGCCTGCACGGGGCGTCGCACTGGGTTAATCGTAATGTTACTTTTTTTTGTCTCACTCTCCACTCGCATTCTCCAGGCCAATGGGACGCTTACCATCTCTCCGAACTCGGCTCAATCTTCGCAAAAAAATTGCACCACGCCAAACACCGTCCCAATCCCTCTTTGTTCCTCCCTCCTCTTTGGGGCACTACCTTCGCAAATATACAAGGAGCGGTATACAGGAGTACGATTGATTGACCGGCTTGGCCGAGTGGTGATCTTGGGGCTTCCGTTAGCTTAGTGCGGTGGGTTGAATGGCCTTTCTTTCCGTCCACTCTTTCATTGTTCTGTTTTAGGCCGCTCCAACTAGAAATGGTTCACTCGGTCTCCTTGCAGAACGTATCCCTTATGTTATCCAGATATTTCGTCTTCATAATATCTGGATGCTACAGGGAGCTAGTGGTGTCGAGCTACGACGCGTCAAATTCGACCTTCTGGAATGCATCAGAAAGTTCATCAAATGCTTTCGAATCTACACTAAATTTTCATTGACCCATTCGATGACGAAAATGAACGTGGGGATAATGGTCTCTGTACTTTCCTGCGCTATCAATTAGATTAAACAAGGTAAATTCAGTAGGTGGATCCTTGAGTTCGATATCTAATGACTGAATATCTGCAGAGCTTCTTTGCGTTGGATGACAGTCCAAGACCCTGGGTGTAGTCCACGTACTCGTGAATAATGCCAAGGTAGTCATGAAGGGTAAGCGAGTTTTCTCAGCTAATTACAGAGGCCGAAATAAATTAAGTTGTCCTGGAGTTGCAGGTTACAATGAGAATCCCGACGTTGGTTCACCCCTCTGAATTCTTCTCTAGACTTACAATATGATAATGCCACGAAGTCCTTTCAAGGATGCACCTTCGCTAAGCGGAACCCAAAGGTTTCTTGCTGTCGGGCCATGAAAACGTGCGTCTCCACTATTGGTCTTGAGACGACGGATACCTGATTCTTTTCTGTCCCAGATTCTGGTAAGAACGGTTCTGACCTCCATGTCTTTTGGTGCCACCTGTGGTTGTTCACTCCACCAGCATCCTGTAGATTTTTTGCATGATTGTGGAGCCTATCAATCATTCAGGAAATCGACAGAGTGCACACGACGTGATCAGCACCGGTGTGCTTTTTCTTCAATTTTGAAGCAACGCTGACGTGTCATACTTTCCCTCACTAATATTTTGACTGCGACGAATGAGCGCAGCTGCTTTTGCAGCTCAAGTCGATCTGCAGTAGTGCTACCAGTTAAACATAGACTAGCAACTAGGCGATGCGAAGAAGCCGTAGCCTCTGCTTGCTCGAGTCTCATCAAAGTTGTCAGGGTCACGCGTCGTTCAGATTTTTTAATTTCCCGTCAAGGCCTTTGACGATCCGATGTCAGGAATTCTTGGAAATTCCTGATATCGGATCGTCTTACAACCGCGAGCGAGAGTCTCTCTCACTTTCACGGTAATCAAGCTCGATCTACGGCCATACCGACAAAGAGAGCTTTTCGGGCTTTCTACTTACCCCGCGACACCAGTTCTAACACCGCCAGTTCGATGTATCGTTAACCATACAGGATACCACGAATGAACGAAGCCACGTCTCCAGGTTATGTGATCGAGGCGACCCCTGGGGAGACTCCCGGTCTAAACACCCAGAACAGCCAGAGGCGGTGCCATTATATTACACCTTCATCGCTTCCGCTGGCTTATAGACTACCTCATTGCCACCTACGCACGGAATGTCAATGGCCCAGAAGGGGTTATCACTGGACTGCATTGCATGGTACATTCAACAAGAAATGCTTCAGCATGTAAGTAGCGTACATTGTATTGCCTTCCATGTTCCGATGGCCATCTTGATCGTTGAGCTATGCATACGCCGACACACACATGACCCCGGGATCCCCGATATTCGGAAGCGTGCGCTGTACAAGTAATCACCTCATCACCTCGTCCCCAGTCACTTTCCTTTCATTCATCTCTCTCTTACTGTAATATGCGGCACTGCTGTATCTACGATCCCAATCTCCCCCTCTGAAAGAATACACCAAGTTCCACACCCTTCCGGCTTGTACCAGTGGCGGTGTTGCACCGCGTTGCTTGGTCACTTGGCGCCGACATAAATGCACTGGATAGCCGAGGCCACGCACCGAACGTTGTTTGGCGGATACGTTGACATCGTTATTGGGACGTTCGTTTCGTGTTGGGGAGATTGACATCTGCATTGTGCTCTGTTCCGAACATAGCGCAGATGTCAATCTCCCCAACACAGTCGGTTGAAACAAATTGTCCGTGGCTTCCATTGTTGAAGAAATGGTGGGTTTCACGGTCCATATTCCAGCATAGCGCGAATGTGAACTCCCATAGCGAGGAACGACTGAACCCCGCTATCGCATCGGACAATGGAACCTCTCGATTTCGTTTAGTTTCTGACCGGCAACAGTGCGGACGTGGACTCCCCCAATAACAAACTCCAACCTACTTCACTCAGCAAGCCCTGCGCCATGTTGAGGTCGTGTTCCTAATCGAAGATTCAACATATGTATTAACGATGGAAGGTCGTCCTTAGACGTGAAGTTGCAACATCCCATCCAACTGCAATATCTTTAGATAGCGTAGTAAACGGAACATCCTCGACTCTCAGCCCCCCAAGGCATTGCAGGGGCCACAGAAAAATGGAAAGAAAATTTTTGATGCACACCATCAGGCATTAACATGGCACGTTCGCTACTTGAGCGTAGTTCTGGTGTCAGGGAAAGGGGCAGCCGTCGCTGGATCGTGTTGCATCTGGCGTCATTGTCGAGGTGGTACACTGGCAGTGATGGAGGTGTCGCATAGACAGCACGTGATCGCAAAGTTACCTTGTTGGAGTGCGACCAAAGTACGACACCATGGAACTTGATATGTTCAGGGCCTCGTATCCACATAGGTATCATCGCTGACACTGCTACAAAGCTCGCCTCCTTAATGTGTAGTGTAGTGTACTATGTAACGATGCGTGACGAAATCAGCCCTCTTACATGTGACGCGTGACATAGACAACGTGCAGGACGAGTTTACACGGTACAACGATGGCTTCACACGACAAAGACCCATTCTACCTCAGGTAAACTTCACTTTTGCGTCCTTAGGCTTGTTTCTGTGCCGCTCACATCGCCGACAGATACTAGTACGCGTGTCTTTTGATTTTGTGTGGTGCACAACTCATGCATGAGCTGACTCGCGCAGCACCGGCCACTCTGGGAAACACGGCCACGAATTTCTCGAGTTCGAGTACTCCCATGGACGACTCCGTTACGCGAACAACTCGAACTACAGGAACGACTCGCTCATCCGCAAAGAGAGTGCGTGACACCACCCCATGCTGACCTATCCCGTCTTAATATATGCTGTTTTCAGTGTGGGTTGGCGCCTTGGTCGTGAAGGAGCTCAAGCGCGTCGTTGAGCAGAGTGAAATCATCAAGTAAATGGTGCCCTCCCCTTCATTTGACTGTCTACTCACTCGTGTTCCACAGGGAAGACGACACAAATTGGCCAAAGAAGAACATTGTTGGGAAGCAAGAACTAGAGATCCGTATCGGAAACGACCACATCGCGTTCGAAGTACGCCGTCCCACTATCTCTCTCCCGCGTGTTGTGCTCACCGACTTTTTTTTTTCAGACGGCAAAAATCGGCTCGCTAGTCGATATTCAAGATAGCGAGGATCCCGAAGGCTTACGCGTCTTTTACTACTTGGTGCAGGATCTAAAGGCGCGTCGTCCACGTCCCACTTCTCGAGATGTAAAAGCTGAATCGCTCCTCTCCACACCCTACAGTGCCTCATTTTCTCGTTGATCTCACTGCACTTCAAAATCAAGCCCATATGATCGTAGACTTTTCTCCGCCTTCCTGTCTTACTTGCATAATGTGCTCTCCGTATCACTCTTGCACCGTATCTAATGTACATCCTTCCATTGCCATTGGCCACAGGGGCGAAAATAAAAAGAACAAGCGTGTAATTCTCTAGGGTTATCTAACGTTAGTCCAGATGCTCCGTGGAATCCTCTCTGCGGCGGTAGGGTATTGGCATCTCGTAAAGAATGTGTGCGATAATAGGCACAAGATACGAACCAAGTCCAGTGGACCTCACTACCCGCGGCGACCCATAGCGGACCCATGGTCGGCCCCCATCCAGCACAGCTGATGGAGGAGCACTCTGGGTTTCTCTCAGCTCCACGGGACCGATCCGTCGTCCACCAGCACTCTAACACGTCCGATGTGCATGTCGCCCGCGCGGCGGGGAAGGGTCGTTAAAAGCTCGGAAAACCCAACTCTAGCTGATATTGCAGAAGACATTTCCCCATTGGTCTTGCGGGACGCCAGGCACGCCACCGTTCTGCAACTCGCCATCCGCGCTGTCGATATACCCGACGCCGTAACTGTAGTTCGCCGTATATTTGATGAGCGGACAGCGGAAGCCGAGGAATATAGGGCACGCGCGGTCCGCGGCGTTGCAAGTCTCGATGCACGGCAGCAGCGCAGTGTAGCTGATGTTTCCCAGCGCGGCGTTGCGCGGCGTCTGTGGCGACACCGGCGCCAGCGCCGCAGGGGGCACCGCGAGCGTTGGTTGTGGTTGTGGTTGTGGTTGCTGCTGTGGATCTGGCTGCAGAGGAAATTCGCCACACCGCGGGAGTGAGGTGGTGCAGAGCCAATGGCGATAGGCTGCTTGGCAGTCAGCGCAGGTCTGCACGGGCGAGTAAGCGTCGCGTCCACATGCGAGAGTGAGAAGACTCGTGGTGAAATTGGTGAGGTAGCCGATGAGCGGCGTGGTGAGATTGTCCGGTAGGTTTGATGTGTCGTACGCGAGCGCGGGTGCGGGTGGAGGGGGGAGAGGGACGGTGTAGGCCGTAGTCGGGCAGTAGGGCAGTGCGTGGACAAGGGAACATGAGAACGACGCTGACGGATTGACAAGTTTAGCACTATAGACCAAAAATAAACAAAAGAAGACGCACCAGACTTGGTAGTAAAGTAAATGGGCCCACTGAGTCGCGTGCCGTCCTGAATCGCATAGACGCTGAAGTTCGTGAGGGCTGTGAGTTGACCGACGAGCCACTCCCTCCGCCATCCCAGCGCGTCGCGCAGCCAGGGCTGTTCTGCGACCACCTTGGCGCTCTGCGCCGCCTGCGCGTTGTTCGTCACGCCTGCGCGGACGGCACACGCAGTCTGCGGGAGAGCGGTGAGCCCCGCTGAGAGCGGCGCGAGGAAGAGGGTGAAGTTCGGGCTGTTCTGCGGCGGAGCAGACGGGAGTGAGGTGTTCGCCTGCGGGAGCGTGTAATTCGGGTACGTCGGTTGCGGTGCGGGTGACGGGGGGAGGTAGGGCGGTGAGAAGAGGAGGGCTTCGTTGGCGGTCGAGTCTCCGAAGAAGGGCAGGTCAGGGACAGGCGCATGAAGTGGCGTCGCTAGAGATTGAAATTGAGGGGAGTGCATATACAGGTCAGTTGAGGCCGACTGCATGACGAGAAGACTGTACTCACTGCCTTGGGTGACCCCAATCTCGAGGCTGTCCGACGAGGAGCCGCCATAGACGGCCAGTACGCCCGCTGTGCTCCCCGAAGATGGTTCTAGGGTGAAATTTCCTAGGCCAGGGCTGCCGATTTGGATCCCGAATACATCCGCGCCGCCATTCGGCCCCGGAACGACCTGAGAATCGCTGCTGTTGCTCACGAAGACGAGAGGGGGGTTACTCGATGCAACCGCGCATAACGCCAGAGATATTGTGACCTCGGAAGAAGAAGGCGGAAGAGAAATGAGAACGGGAGAAGAGGTGGTGGAAAAGTTCGCCCCCGAGAGGGTAACTGGGGTGTCGAAGGAGAGAGTGAGCGGTGTAGCAGTCTGTGCTCGTGCTAGGGGAACACCAACAAACCAAAGCGAGACTACAGGGGCCCAGGGGAACTGAGGGAGCATAGAGGGACTGGCGATGTTGCTGGCCGTAGTCAACCCTCGTTCCGTTGTGATGGGTGATTTGATGACATAATCATTTCAGAGACCAATAGATGAGTGTGTTCATAGAAAGAGGTACTAAGGAGGTGTTGCATGGAAGACGGTCAATAAATCCCTGAACCAAAGGAAAGCATAACAGAAAAACCTAGCAAGCGAAAACGTAAAGTGTATATACATATGTTTAGCTAAAAACCGCGTTCTCGCCGCCTTTCGTGCATAAATTACCAGACCTCGTCAAACCGTACATTCGCCAAAAGCCCACGGCGGAATCCGCCACACCTTAATGGAGTATGAGCGGAAGCCCACTGCATGGAACCAGGGGGTGGCACTGACCATCGCGGACGGATAGCCATGCCGGCGCACAACAGTGCTTGGTAAAACGGCTTTGTCGGAACGCAGAGCGACGAGTTTCAGCGGAAAAGTCGGCGTCCCGAGCGCGCCCGTGAGCGACGTGCCACAGGTCGGAGATATAGGTCGTGTGTACATGGGGTTGGCATCGGAAAGAAGCGGTGCGCAACCGGAACCCTCGTAATCAGGATGTGGGGGGGAATGGGAATATTGTACAAGTTGCCTTGATAGGGGGATGTGAGCGCCTGTTCCTAACTAACTAAAAAGGAGTACCAACGCAGTCAGAAGGACGTGATGTGAAGAGTGGAAGGGGGGAATAGGGAAGGGGAAGAAGAGGAAGGTCCCGTACATTCCATTCCATGTCCCACACTTGCCGCTCGGCGTTACTCATTCGCGCGTTGTCAACCAAGAGGCTTCCGCCCGACGTTTGCATGCCTCGCAGACACGCCCTCGGCGCTCGTTGCCTGCGCGCCCAATATTCCAGTCGAACGCGCCCCACTGATCGGCGGTGCTGACATCATCGTCTAAGGCTGGGTACTTGGCACCGACGCGGGCTCCGAGCTCGCGCAGCATGGCGCGCAAACCCATATAATCAGGAGTATCTCCAAATTCGAGAGCGCGAGCATATTCGTGTAACATGGCAAACTCGCGGGGAATACCGGTATGCAATGTGGCACCGGTGGAAAGTTTGGCGTCACGAATGAGGTCCCATGTACCGGCGACAGTGGCCGCCTTTAACTTGCGCCACGGAAGGGTACCCCGTAAAAAGTAGACGAGCATGTAGGAGAGTGACTCGAGATCATCACGTGGGGAGGCCTCTGCAACGTGAACGCTGAGTGAGGCGGTTTTGGAAGGTGATCAATGAAGTGAAACTTACCGATACCAAGATGGGTATTAATGGATGCAAAGAGGGAGGTGCCAACACCGTGATGTGGATCTTGCTTATAGGGGATATGGGCGCCATCACGATCGCGAAACTTTTTAGCGAGGCCGAAGTCGATGACATTGACGAGATGTGAGCCATGGCCGGTGCCCATAACGAAGTTGGCGGGCTTGATATCGCGATGGACGAGATCACGCGAGTGGATGAACTCGATGCGGGATATCTGTACCTGAAATTAGCGCGCGCTTCTACGATAATACAGTAGCCGAGGGCAAGGAACGACGGGTTTCCAAGCAAAAAATAAAAGGGAGAGGGGTGGAAATGAAGAGGCACATACGAGCTGGTCGGCGAGGAGTAGAACAGTTTTGAGAGAGAAATGACGATTGCACATTTTGAAGAGGTCTTCGAGGGAAGGACCCAGGAGATCGATAACCATGACGTTGTAGTCGCCTTGCTTTCCTGACCAAATCATCCAGGGCACTCCAGTGCCACCCATGAGGGTCTTGTAAATCTTCGACTCATGCTTGAGAGGGCTGTGCTGCTTTTCGACCGCTGGTTCTAGCTTGATTGCCACTTCTTTCCCCGCCACGGTGTGAACTCCGTAGAAAACAGTTCCTAATTTATTTAATATTAAACATTATTCGCTTCAAAAAAAAAGCGAACGAACCGCAGCCGCCGATTGCGAGCTCCTCTTCCAAGCGATACTTGCCACCAAACGTAAAGTCCATACTATCGATGAGGGGACACGGGAAAGCAAAGGGGGGGAGTGGGGAGTCAGAAAAGTGAAAGAGAGAAGGAAAGAACTCACATGTATTATACTGTAGTGGTACAAATAGGGGACAGAAAGCATCCAGCGTCAATGCTGGGTTCGCAGGGAAGAACACGAGTGTCCAGGTCCATCTTACTATAACGTTGGCCGAACAAACTTGCTTAGATCAGCAGATCGCGGTCTCGTGACCGTATTCCCCCCTGCTATTTCGAATTCGATTGACTCATTCATCTTAATCGCCTCTTCACCCAGCCCTAATTCCGAGCGTGATCCCCTCCACCCCACAACGCGTTTTATCCGCTTCCGTTCCATCCCCTCCGAGCACTGCCCGGCGTTTTCTTACCAAGTCTGCCGGCGTGCCTTCCTCACTTTCCAAGTTACCCTGGTGACAAGATGTTTGCCCGGTAACTTGCTGCTACATAGTGCGGCCTCAAGGCTACATGCAACACTGCACTGTGCAGACCGTCTTTTACAGACTGCGCCACTGCCCGAGCCAAACTATGACGTAACTCCCCCAGACGTGCGGTGTCCATGAGGCAATCCAGACTTGTCGAGCTACTCTTGCACCTTGGACGCATAACTCCGACCAATCTCCCACGCCTGCTTCCTCTCGCTCTTGCCAACTTGCTCGAGAGCTTGTCCTGTAACTGCTCCACCTGTTGCCATGAGCCACTACTTTTTGGGCCCACCCCTCGACGAACATACACCTCCAATAAGCTAGCGAGTCTCGTGTTATCTCAGAGCTCTCTTCCACCGCAGAAATGCGACGAGTCAAATGCACCACATCCCTGTGTCATCCGTGTGGTCCTGGTCCCATCACGTAACTTCTGCCTGGCTCCATGAAGACACGTTCTACGTGGTATCGGAGTACGACCGCCTCCTGGCCCCCCACTCCTATTGCCAGGACACCCTAAATGTCATTTCCATTCGATACACGCCCGCGAATCGCTTCTCCAATCATGCCACGCGCGTACGTATTCAACCTCAGCACCTGTCAACTCAAGTATGCCACCAGGAAGTACCATGCCAAAAGACGTCGACGTATTCGTGTACTCCATGTTTTCGTCGTCTGTGGCAACGGACAGGCGAGAACTCTATTATCTCCGCACATGAGAATCAAGAATTCCTAATGGCGACCTTGGAAGCGCGTCGCCCGCAACAGTCCACTTCTCCTCCGCCTTACCTTACAACTTGCGACCCAAACCCTGGCCGTTGTACCCACCGGCCCTCCTTGAGAAGAAACTCGTGGCATAGACGCGGATATATGCACTTTTCAGCATATGTCCTCAGTCGCATTTCTTGTGCGTGCTCACGATAAAGCACAGTAGCCCTGTGAACACATGCTCACTGGCCCCGATCGAACTTTCGTCGCATCACCTTTCCTAAACCTCACATCCTCCGCACCCACCCATTCGTCAATCAAGCTATTGCTCCGCATCACTGCGATCACTGCGCTTGCATGGGAAGTGCCTACCAACCTAACGGACATTGCCCACACATGCCAGCAATACCCTGTCAAACGCAATATAGCCTTCCTGGTCGTGAATGAACCCGCGATTGTGGGAACCCCACAACTATTGAACGCACCACTACCGATGTCTGAGAAGTTGTCGATTTGCTCCCCCACAGCGCACCTGTCACTTACAGGAACAGCGGCCGCTTATCACCCTACTGGTTTCCATATACAAGTTACAAGTCTGGCTCGGACCGTGCCAGGAAGGCATGACCTGTAATGGTCACTGCAACAACGGAGCTTCCCCTTTACCCTGCCGACGAGATTAGTACCTTGTCCCTTGATACCGTCCCAACCATTACGATGACTTGCGAACGCCCACTCCGAAAACCCCATCGCACCATTTCGAAGTCCCAGAGTGGCAAGCCCCTGAAACCCGTTTGCCCACAGTCGATATCCAGCTTCTGGTGAAACACCACAAAATAAGTCAGGTCGCCCGTACGTTATGTATGAGCGTCAGGTACCGGGATTCGTGCGTCGACGCCCAAGCGTCAAGTCTCCTGTAAATGGTCGTGTTGTCGAGGTTCAGCGTCGCGCCCACTACCTCCTTAGGTCCCCAGCGTCCTACATCGACGCGCCACACTTTTACCTGTCACCCCATCGATGCTGAATCGTAAATGGCAAGCGATCTGTGAGAACTTTCCATTTGCGATTTACTTCCTGTGCATATTTTCTCACACTCCCTTTGCTAATTTGTATCGTCGTTTGACAAGCAAGTGGCACTTTCCCACCGATCCCACAGGGTCGGTTGTTGTCTTTGTATCGCATATACCACTCCTGTCACCAGTTTTCTTCCAGGCGCCCGTTTTTGTATAAGCTGGGAACCTGGTAATCAAGCAAATCAAACTAACTTACTGTCTGTTCACAACTCCTTTTGATGTCGCACCCGAATTGCAGTGCTTTATCTCAGCAGTGGAACGTTTGTTCTTGTGATTAGAAATGAGAAACTGAGATCGTTAGCATCGCTGTGGGAATTTGGCTTCTTGCAATTCTCCATTCCTTCTGTGATACGTACAACCCTGGTGCCACTTTTCACACTTATTATGCCGAATCTATAACGAAGCAGTTCATAATGTGTTGGCTTCTTGGCCCTCCCACCTCCATTTGATCGCATCACCAGACTTGTCGCTCCCGCTCCGCGTTTGTCCACCAGGAACGGGGGCTGTCCTCTCCCTTTGCAAGCTTCACATCATCGCACACCGCGACGCTACAGGAGTACGCCAGAAAGAAACCTAAAGGCATAATGCCCGAGGGTCGCGCAACGAATACAAGGGGGATCCAAGCTCTGCGGGCTGACCCGTTGTCGACCAACCCTGGTATCAGATCACCTTCAAGAGTTCAAACCTCGGGCGGTGGGCGATCGTGATACCTGCGGGGACACGTTGAATTACATGGACGTGGTCTTCATAGTAAGTTAGCACTTTCTTTTGTGAAATTTGTTACAGTCAAAAGTTCGGCCTACACTGGCAAAAGGCGGGCGTATTGTACTCGTAACCGATCGATCAGGTGACTGCAGCTCTGCGGTCCGTAGTCCGAACCTATCCACAGTCCACAGTCGTACAGCAGTCCAGCTCATCTTCCACCCATCATTCCTATACTCATCTGCTTTTTGCTTCCATGGAAAGCCACTGTAAGTTTCGGCCGCTTGCAGTTATGGTAATTTCCATGAAGAAGGGCGCACAATTCGATAATGAATGAGACCTATGCAACATACATCCCAAAGTCTTCGACGATCGCTGAAAGACGTGTCTGTTCCTTCCGTGTAGAACTCAGACCCCGTCGTAGTATTAAATCCGTCAATATTAGGACGGAATATGACACCAACGTCGGTGTTCTCTCTCAATTTCCTATCACATGAATGCCTTCAAGCCGCTCAAGGTGACTGCCCCTCCGAGCCATGCTGCGTGCATGCCAACCCATAATGTCGACCCCTTTCTGCCATCTCCTATCCCTCGCATGCGTATACTGTCTCTTCCCCGAATACCTTTGCAGGCTAGATCATGCCAGTTCCGTGCCGCCGACCTACAGGCACATTTTTGTCCAGCCATCATCAAAAAGCTACGCTGGTTCAGTCACACCTCGTACGCGCGCGCACTCTGTATTCAATGAGTAGCTCCACAGACACGCATTGCCTCGCTCTGATCGTGCTGTCGTCGTATCTCTCTTTCTGCCTCACCTTCCCCGCGCAACCATCGACTGACCAACATCATTGCGGTCCCTGCGTTTGCACCAACGAGGGATACGCGTGAACGTTAAGACTGTTGGAAATGCGACCATCGGCATGGAAATGGTCGTTGGTCCTCGTCGAAGCATTCGGCGCACCCGCCCTTCTCCGTCCCGTATGCGACCCAACAGGTGCACACTTGAACGGCGTATGGCATGGCCACTGTGAGGCCCCTGTGGCGATTCTGCGGATTGTTTTTCACCAACACAACAGAACTATCCGTTATTCCCTCAAGTTTCATCCATCCCTGTTGCGTTGGCGCCAACTTGCTTCGGTCTCTGTAACACTCGCACCCGTTTCGATGTCCCTGGGCTTCAGCTCAAGCCACCTACGTCAGTCAATCCGTTCCGTTCCAGGCTACTGTTCACGCGGCACATATCGTTCGCATTCGGCGCGCATCAGTCGTGTTCATCGCGCCGCTGACGTCAAGAGGAAGATAACGTCCACACCAAACGTACTGCGTCTATCCCACGTTCCATGAGAATCTATGATGGTATCATTCTACGTTTACTCATAGCTTTACGAATCGCTCAACATCTGCTAGGCACTTTTTGGAATCTGAAGTCGACTGACGTTTCAACCTTTCTCACGGTTTCATTTCATCATGTGACGTTGGCAAGCGCTCAGCTAGGAATTCTTTCTCCTCTCTGATATTGGGGCAATGCGAATCGGCCAGTTTCCAGCCATGGAGGGTTCTGTGCGACGCTCAAATTCTATCCTGTCGTGGAGCGTTCACCTTCGATGTGTGGGTCACCCTCTAAATGACGCTCCGAGTTATCCCTGATTCGGTTCTCTGGCTGTTCGTTCAGTTCTTTGGCTTCGAATATATTCTTCCAATCATATATCTATCACTATCGTCTTGTAAATTATCCTTCTTCCCACCCCATTGCGCTCTACCAATAATCTCTAATCTGATTAAGCGAGCGGGGGGGGGGGGGGGGTGTTACTGGATATCCTGGTTGGGTAATCGGGTACCCTTTCGACCATTGTACCGATATCTTTCATGACCTTTGGTAGTCATCCAGAAATTCGCCACGTGAGACCCGGAGGCAAGTCGTTTCTGGGTATCAGTCACATTCGGCGATTGACGTACTTTTCTTTCACTTTCACCCGTCAGAACCATTCATCCGTCTTACTTTAGCCGACTCATTAATTAATCTTATGAGCCTTGGTATTAATTGCGTCCATGTGCAACCGCGACACGGTATTTCAGGGTCCATGGTGTCAAGTCTGTTCGATCTTCCTTTCTTCTTCTGTCTAATATATACACAAGTCCCTTAGAACTGGCTCCCAGCACATTCGGCCTCTGCTGCGGCAACGATTCTGTTCGTTTGATCATGCGGACTCAGAGGCATTTCAGGAATAATTGCCAAACCTTCCTTTAAAACAGAGACGGGATACGAGTCGGACTCGCGCATTCCATGCGGAGATGGTTGTGTGGACACAGTTGTCCTCACGAGAACACTGTCACTGTATGCCCCACATGAAAGGAAGACGACACGCTGTCCTGGCTCTATCACGCGCCATTTTCAGTTGAGCTCCAGACAGCAGCTGTGCATACATGCCCGTCATCGTCCAGGCGCCCAAAGTTCATATACTCCAAGTCGCGAACACCTAACGTCCATCATGATGGCCCGGCCAAAACCCCTTAGTTCATTCACACATCCTCTTCGTCTCATGCGTCTATCTACCCTACTGTCACCGTGCCCCATGTGCGGCATTCCCTTTCTCTGGCGAGAGGTCGGTATATTATTTGTTGTCGTCTTTCACAACACTGCACCGTGACCACTTGCGAGGTACCTTTTTAATCCGAGTCTCAACCCTTTCCTCTCCCACCGGCGGTCCTCTTGCTATGCTCCGACTTTTTTCTCTCTCCAAAAACCCATTTTTGTACTTGCCACACGGACAAGCTTCGTTCGACCTTTTCACCCAACCCGAACAACACGCTCTCGCTGGGCCGTAATCACCGTGCGTATGTGGACCAGTCGCGTTTTGTGTGCATTGATGTCAGCGGCTCCGCGCACTTGCATCCCCTAGCTTGATCGTACCTTGCGAACTATGTTATAGCGTTGCTCTAAATTGAGCGGGCTCGCGTTGGCAAGGCTAGTACGCGCTGTTCCTCACGACAAGTACTCACACGCCACCTTAACCAACTTAACATGTCTCCCTTCATAGAACACTGCGAACACGACAATAGTCGCGAATTTAGATTAGAAGAGGTGTCTTCCTCGTAGAGAACTCATTTGCGCCACGGAACTTGGGCTTGACTTCGCGAAGTTAAAGCAACTTGGCAGTTGTCCATGCCACCGCCATACGAGCCGATATCCCGGTCTGTACTTTGAGACGGTCATTGCGTATCCGTCGTACCAGCAGGTTCGGAAGCCACCATCTTTCCTACGGGATTGTCGATCCCACACGCGATCATCGCAGCTCCATCGTCTTCACCCATTCCGCGGTCATTGCCGCGGCTCCACTCCTTCGATCCTTTTGACACGCACACTTGTTTCGACATCTGTGCGCGCTTACGCCACCTCCGCCGAGGGTTGCATGTGTGGAATCCATGAGCAATACTTGAAAACCCTGATTTTCCACTCTTCACAACGTTTTGTATCGGCTCGTTCATCAATGCGTAGGGAAGACCTTTCTAGTTGGAGATTCCTTACCGAGTTCCCGGGATTTCCTAGCACTCAGTTGAGCGGTCGCCGCCCTTACCGGAACGGCAGTATGCCTCATTTGTCATGTCTTCACCCGTGTCTACAAACTTGCGTCTTGTAGACACAGCTGTTTTCTCGCAACACCTCTCCCCTTTCCCAGCTGTTGTTCATAGAGTTGGGATCAGAATTGACTCTTTTGATCTACAAGAGCGATCTGCGCGTTAATGCTGATGCCAGGGGCTGGCGTGTTTCCGGCTGGCTGACGTCCAGCAACTTGACTTTGGGATACGGCTTTCTAGTGATCCCGCTGAACAACATTTTCACCCTGCTTCTCAGGTCGGAAATTTGAGATCACTTGATGAAAGGGATCATTTCCATTCTCTCGCATCATCCACTTTTACTTTACAGCTCCGACTACCAATGCAATATTTACAAGAATAACGAGGTTGATTCAAGACGTCCATCGAACCATTCCCCCACTTCCCAAGATATCGTTGTTCTCCACTTGATTTCCCAAGCGATGGTTCTCCAAAAATGAGGTTTCTATATCCCTAGATGCCCTCTGATCCGACGGGAATGGGGAGTATGGCGCCCGTAAATGGATATTTCATCCAAGGACCTTATTGCATTCTCCTTCTTCCCTATTTGAGCTGCGCGTCTTCATAGAAGTCTGGCGAATATGACCCCAGATCGCCTGTGTCCTATACTTGGTCCATCTTATGCCGACGTGCACGGTCCTGTCGTGGTTGTACGTCATGCTTATCAAGACTTGGACCAGGATGGCATCTCTGTTTCATACACGCTGAACCCAATGATCGCAGGGACACCCTTATACCATCCATTCAGAATTCTGGCGAACTATCGCTCCGGCCACGTCACCTGCGTCGACGCTGCCACCCCTACCTTTGTTCATCTAATGGGACAGTCGCCAGCCCGTCTCACCTACTGCACGTCTTGCGTGTCGTATGATCATCTCCCTATGGCACTCACCAACCGCATCTTTCGAGTTGTTCTTATCACTGCCGTGTGAAAGGGTCGGGTGTTCCCGTTGGCCCTCGGACTTCGCGTCCAGACTTTCTACTACCGTCTGCTTTCTTGCATCCGTCCGCATGTCTAGTTGTTGACCCCAATTTGGGGGCTTCGAGGACCCGATCACGCGGACTCTGGCTTCTGGACATGGGCGTCGAGCTCCTCTTGGGCCATCGCCGCACCTGGTGCGGTATTCAGACTTTCGTAACCCAGGAGAGCCACTCGCGCTCCTACACATGTGATATGAAGTAGGGCTGGCTTCGTACACATGCGGATCGTCTGCGTGCGTCCTGACTTCTCTTACTTCCTCGTTTTGGCCACGTAAGTCATGCTGTAGTCCTTCCACACGCAAGTCTTCACGCCCTTGTTAGTGTTTACAGCGACTCGCCTCCGCATTCGCCCTCGAAGAACAGGGGTTTTCTACTCTCCATCTATTCTGCTTTGCGAAGTTGACAGTATTTACGTGCGCAGATGTATAAGCACAGCGAGTCGATTAGGAACGTTACACTAGGTGTTAAAGGGGAACAAGGGGCACCCCCTTCAGATGCACCCGCACTCGTCAGGTGAAACGATAAGGCACGTCCGTAGCCAGCGTTCGCAGCATCACTTCTATATGACATGCCTTCACGGGCAATTGCAGGCCAACCCCTTACAGCGCCGCAAGAGTGTCGCTTCGACTCAATGTCCATCTATCCTGGTCCTGCACCTCCCACCGTCTTGCTAACACCGCTGCCGATCATCGAACAATAATGTGAACCGTGACTGGGGAAGGAAACTGCGTCTTGCAGACCATCCACGCAACTCGCCTGTGACTCTAGGCCCTAAGAGTAGAAACCATAAAGTCTACTGTTGAATTCGTCTGATTGTGATACGTATTGGTACATCCCTGTATAGAGATACGACTTGATTTAGTTTTCATCTACGTCCTTGATCGACTCCTAAATGCTACGTTAGAGAAGCAATGTCCTGTGAACAGGCTGAGACTGCGACCTGGAAGGTCCTGTAACCTTTTTAAAACGTTCTCCTCTGTCGAGGGACCAGAGTCTTTCAAACTCCTGTCATGCTTTAATCGCAAAGGGCTGTTTAAATAACCTGCGAAGAGAGACGAACCGCTTGCCAAGGGGTATCGTCGACTGCATTTCTCTGACTTCTTGCAGGGCTTTCACAATCCGTCTTCGAGCTATTGAGAGGGTCATCTGTTGATGTTGACATGGCGCAGGAGGACCATTGGGGAGAAATGGTATTACTGGGTGGGGGATATGGATGTTCGGTGTTCTCAAAGGGATAGCTAATTAAAGATTAAAAACGAGTGTTCAGCCAATTGTTCCGAAGACGGGTGAACGAGGGCTCTAGACTCAACAGTGAGAGCGCATATATGGAAGTAGCGAGGGTTTTTGGGTGAACATAGGAGGACTCGCATTCACTGTCTAGTTGCTATCGCGTTCAGATGCGGATTACAGTGAGAATGGGCGCACATTCCACCTGCCCGTGAATTAGGGGACGTTTCCACAACAACGTCAAGAAGCAAGGTGATTGGAACGAGGGAGAGAATTCGTTCACGAAGCTTGCATGAAGCCCCGGAGTGCACGAAAAGTGAGAAAATCGTGAAGCATGTTGTTCGGGTCGCACCGATAGATCTAACAAGCAATATACGTGACAATTTAGAAGGCAGTAGAACAAAAGGCGCTTGAGCATGCAGAGTAATGGAATGGAAGCACAGAGGTCTGAGGTCCGCGCACGGCAAGGTAGTCACTTGTTTCACGGATAACGCCTACTATAGCAATAGCGAAGCGATCGTGAAGGGGGCATATAAGGATTGATCTGGAAGAACGGGGAAGCCGAATTTCACAGCGCCTGAACCGTGGTCAAGGGCCTGCTTGACGAATGGGGTATTGCAAGCCGTCCGTTGGAACCGTGTCCCTTTACCAGAGTAGTCACGGCAAGACTGAGGTACAGAGCGTCAAAGAGAGAAGAGACTTCGAGAATGGCGGAAGCCCCGTAGTTGCACCATAGTTGCACCAGAATCCGCCGACTTCAGGCTATGAGCTATGATATTTTTCCCGTGGCGTTGTTCAAATTCGCGGTTTATGTAAATCTCATGGATATTTTCTACAATCGTAGACCTTATTGTGCAGGACCTCATGATCCCCTTCTAGTGCAATTGCGCAGCTATATACGGACAATGGCTACTTGTAGGGTAAGCAAACTTCAAAAGCAAGTTAGTTGAGAGGATGTGCTCGCCTGAGAGCCTGGGGATACCATGGCCCAGAGAGAGATCGATAATAGGATCTCCGGACCTTGAGTATTACCGGTGAGCAGCTAGAGGGGGTCAGCGCGGGATGTGGGAGGTTGTGTGAACCCGGACCGACCGGCCTTCACCAATGCCTGATGAACCACACTTGAACCACTCCATATGATACTGTATTGACGATCATCACAGAGAACACTCGAGCACTTATATCCTTACAGCGTATACCTATCAATCGCTCGTGAGCGCCCAGAACTCTCACACATGGGACGCCTTCGTTCCCCAGTTGTTGTTGACTTACCTCGACCTCGGAACCCATCACCTTCTCCCCTTTCCCCAGGCCTAACCTGACCCAGATTATTATTCCCGAATCTCCGGCTCACCGGCGCCGAGGCTTCGTAAGTAATGTCACTCTTACCACGGTGAACATTGATCGGATCAACGACTTGGTTAGATAGGGCTGCACCGTGCCGCCCAGAGGTAGGGATACTGTAGCTACCATAGTCCTGCTTCGTTTTTTTAGACCTTTATATTGTACTATCGAACTCGAGCTTCCAGGGAATCATTGAGGGAACACGAATTTTGTGCGATGCGCTGCTTGATGCGCTGCAGGGCGCGATCTCATCCCTCCTGATCACATGTTCACTCGATGACTAGCACCTGGCCACTGCAAGCTTCCAAGACGATAGAGAAGTCAGATGCGCCAGTGTCATTCGCGGAGGACATTCTGCTCCGACATTGTGCTGAGGGTGCCGCGAATGCCCATCTCAACTTGCCTGACCATCATGCATCATGCTCGGTATCACCGGCTCTGGAAAATGACACATATACCTTACTGACAGACTTCGGACATCGTACAATAATGCTTTGATAACGCTACCGGCTTTTTTGAATTAAATTTCCCGCTCAGAGCTGAGTTAGCACATTTGCGGCTTCAGTCACTTTCACTTCGGACGGGCTATCTTCTACGAGCACTTGCTGGATGGTTTCTCCTTCCGTGATAATGACAAAACGCTAATTCGAGTGAGATGCGCAGACGGGTCAATGGTCGAGCAATTTGCATACCTTGGCGCGGACCCCACCGAGACCATGCGTGGCGTCAAAGGCAAGACCGAGCGAGATAACGAAGACCCCACGATCGTCTGCGATGAATCGAACAGCTTAAATTCGGTCAAAAAGAGGGGGTCGATCAGCTCAAGAGTTCATTCGGCAAAAAAAAAGTGGGCTCACGCGTGCCGTCCGGAGCAAGTTTTTCCTTCCATGCCCTTATATTGCAAGATGTCAGGGAGTGGGGGAACAAAAATATCCGGCACGCACTTGGTCACGTATGCGTCGTTCACCGTAACGATGAAGACCTCATTGACACCCTTCGCCTTAAACTCTTCGTACTTCTCGATGTATGCGGGCGCCTGCGAGCTGCAAGTGGGGGTAAACGCCCCTGGCACACCGACCTTGATGAGCAGGTCAGGATCGGTGTTATCGATGGAGGCAAGAAAGATCTAGACGCACAAAGACGTTTTTCCCAGTAAGCGTGAGCGTGATCACTTTGGCGGCGTCATTCTCCTTGACAACTTCGTTGAGTTGGACCTTATCTCCTGGCTTAGCCGGATGCATGGCATGGAGTGCCGATGCCTGTGCGTGAGTGGCGGTCTGGACTACTCCAGAGGTGATGCTGCTGATGAGAGAATCCATGATGGAGTAAATTTGGTGGCGATCGTTCGCTAATCGCTCCGTATTTATATAAATCGAGGTTATTAACGTTCCACTGTTATCTAATCTTGCATCTGATAAGTCTTTTCGCAGAACTGGACATAGCCTACTAGTCGCCAATTAAGTCGCATCCTGCCTTCCAGCATGCCCCCCATTCATCATCATGCAATGGAATCACCGCGGCGTGTGGCATACTTCACCGCGCCTTCCTCGCGCTCGCCTCCAAAAGACGACGCCTCACGCTTCGAGGCCAGCGCGGTCAGAGCTGGGGAATCCCCCCTGACCGGAGCGTGAGGTGAAGGTGTGTTACCCGACTAAAAAGACAAAGGGAAGCCCTGCCGTTAGCGAAACAGGTATGGTCTGTTGGAAGAAAGGGAGAATAAAATGTTGGGTCACATCCGTACGGAGTAGGAACCGCGAGCTTGGGGACGTTCCAGTTGACTGTGTCCTGTGCGGTCTTGTAGAGGCCGCTCGGAACGGGTCCGATAGAGCATTTCACGCGGCGGGGCCGCCTCCCTTTGTCTGCGACGGCCAACAATGCGTCGACATGAGGGAGATTTATGTTGTATCTGTCCTTCTCGTTGAGCCAGGGCGGCAATACGAGCGGGGGTAGGGCAGCCATGATGGATCGACGCTGAGGCAAGGGTGCGACGAGTGGACATGGGCGAAGGAGGAGGGGGGAATGCTTTTATTCTGGCATATAAATGCCACATCCTCTCGTCGAACGGAAGAATCGCTGGGTTCTTGACGTCCGCCGAGCGATCCCAATTCAAACAGACGTTTCTGGTTGAGCGAGGATCGATAAAGAATGCATCTCGAGTAGGATTTCGTTTTCGCAATTCAATCTCGTTTTTGGCAGACACACCGACTTTGTGGCGAATACACACCACAAACGGGTACAGTCGGAAAGCCCCATATGCGCTGAACGCGCCCTCTTCCACGCCACCCGCGGTTAGTCACGGTTCAAGTTGGTCCCATATGTACAGAAAGGATTAGATACAGTACAGTTGCTGTGGAACTAGAGTTGAAGATATCCCAAATCCACGGCGCGAGGCCCATGCTCGCCAATCATGGCTCGCGTCCCACACGGCCCCCGCACCTGCTTCAATCAGTCAGTCCCAGCGACTTCTTCGTGCCTGGAGTCACTCCCCACGCCGCATCCAGGTACTTCCGTGCCATCGGTCCACCCCCCGCGATGCGTTCGGGACCGACGAGATAGCGACCAGGACGATCTGCGTCCACTGGCATCGTCCCTGGCGCAACACGTGGGTCCGCGCAATCGCGAGCATGGCCCACCTGGGGCCCACCATTTGTCCTTTCCGCGTAATGGAAGCCGCGGGAATCAGCTCGTTTCTGGTTATCAGAAGAAGAAGCGCAGTACGATGGATTTGACACCGCCATCGGCTGTGCCCGAGGACGAGGGTGAGGATGGGGACGAGGCGAAGGAATATACGCGGACGGCACCGTGGTCGGCGGAGGTGAGAAGGTTGCGTTTGGGGTTCTGCCCGACGAGACGCTGACGCTGGGTTGAGGTGTCGTTCGAGGCGTGTATGCGTGACCGGACGCCTGTACGAACCCCGGCGGGTGTGACCCCTGCGTAAGTACCGTGCTGGTTCCACGCGTCACCGTCACATTGGGCGGAACAGCCAGCACGCCTGGAGTGATGACTTGAAAGGCATTTGTAGAACCGTGCCAGTGGGTAGGGGGACATCCCACAGATGGTCGTGGGGGATGATGACTCTGGTGCGTCCCAGTGATAGTGAGCGACATGATGGGTGCACCTTCTCGTGAGACGGCGATGATGTTGATAGGTTGTGAGGTGCCGTGGGACATAGGGAGCGGTAGTAAGAGTCTGGTGTCAAAAAGCAAGTAGTAAATATGTCAAGAAAGGCTGCAAGACGATATTTTTATATAGCACTCGCGAGGTCGCTGGCACTGCAACCACGACGCGACCACGAGTGGCGATTATTTGTTGGCTTGCAAGCCGTCGAGGGTAATTGAACGCATAGCCACAAAGGCGAGGTCCGAGCGTTCCACACATCAAGGGAAAAGCCCTCTACCTGTGACAATAAGTTTTGCGGCATTTAGTCTGACCGCCGCTGACGGCGCTATAAAGCGGACCTGCTGGCGAAATTTGGTAGGCCCCAGCGAAGAGAAAGCGACTAGTTCGCGGAGCGCCAGATTATCTCTGTCAGTCGTGCCACATGTCATTAGTGACATTATTGGCCAAGAGGCAAGCGCTGCGATGTCCGACATTCAGGGCCAGGGAAGAATGTTCAAAATCTCAGCCCTTTGGAATCTTCTTGGATGTAACAGGATGCAAAGTAACAGGCCAGTTTGGGAACGCAGCGGCCCGCGCTGGACAAAGAGATGAACACGTGTTTGATGTTGGGCCAAGCGCTTGGTTCCTCAGTCCATGTTGCGACGCAACGGGTCAGGGCTTGGAATGGACAAATGTCAGACCTATCGTACGGCAACAGGCCAAGTCATTCAGCAGTTGCACTTATTGGGCCGTCTGAGATTTGCAGCGCGCAGGTGCGCGCAACTGGACAAACGAGCATACAATAAATTACCCGAACATATGGGTCCGTGTGGCTAGCAAGGGTCCTCTTTCCTAAGTTACGCTCACATTTGTTGCCGTGTTTGTCTCGTAAGTTCGCCAACATACATAATCGTGGTCCCGTGGCGATGGGGAAGAACAAACGCCCCCAAGCTGAGAAATCTGATGGAACAAGCCGGGGGAACATATGTTGAGCCAGCCTCTCCCATCATGTATCATGCATCATCGATGCATCACACATCCTGACAGTACGTAATTGATATAGTTATTCGTCGTCGTGTCGACGGCCTTTTGCGCCCCGCGCGGGCGCGAGTCTCGGTGCCAGCGTCGCGTCGCTCCTCAGCCGTACAGATAAGTTACATGGAAAACAGGTCCACTGCTGCACTACAGTATGAAACGATCGATTACACGGGGATTCTGGGAGTCTACTAGCGAAAAAAGCCTCCGTAGTCAATACAAGAAATACCTTAGATGGTGGTAAGGCCGCCACCAACCAGGAAAATATATGGGAAAGCATAAGTTAGGATGCATCCGTCTCGTAAGTGTTCGTATGAGTATTGAAAGATGAGATTTAGGGTTGAAAGGGAGAGAACGCATCGAGCTATCGTCTTTGTTCTGGAATCTCGGTATATGTTTTTCCTCCGTCCGATGTCGTCGTGGGCAGGCTAGAGTCCGCCGTGTCGTCCCCGGCTGAAAAGCGGATGGTGGTGAGATGCAGGTCACCACCCGACGCGTCTGGACGAGTGGTATTATACCCCTCTTGGCCAATCTGCGTACAAGCGATGATAATGATTATCGCTGGATACATGCTCTTTTTAAAAACACCGGTCACATCAAATATCCGAGATGATCGCTCAATAACGGGGCGAACGCACCGAAAGAAAAAGCATGACTAGATTAACCGTGTATGAGCCAGAGCCAGGGAGCACTCTGAACGCGGTTAACAAGTAAAATATCTGCCGCACATATTGATGGTGATGTGAGAAGGTCTGCTCCAGTGGCCTCGAGGGCAGGAGGGGAAGAAGGTGTAATTACCCAGAGGAGACAATACACAAAACCCGACTCGATCAGGAGCGCAAGTACTTTCTCCGCGCGATCGGACTGACTGCCCTTCCTTAAGTGTGCGCTGACGGTTCTGCGGTATTCCCTTGGGGGGTGTCGTTAGGAGACCTGATGGTGACAGAGACCAACGCGTGATTGAGACACACCATGCTTTCCAAGCAATTAGTGACGTTGATAGAATGTTCGTGCCAAGCATAGGCCCAACGACTATCGCCGCGACCTTGCCTTCAGCGATGCCACCCCCGTCTTGAGCGCCGGGATTATTCATGAGAGCCAATTTGAGATCATATATACATACAGCTGGAAAGGAAATTTAACACGCCGCTTCAAAGGTACGAGACAAATACACACGGACCAAAGGTGCCAACAATACAGGCGGAGAGGATGGCAACCACCCTGCGGTCATACCTCCACAGAACGATAGCTCGCCATGCGCAAACCATGTCGCTGATAATAGGCTACGAGTAGGGGCATCTCGTCATATCGCAGCAAGAGACTAGATGAAGGGAAACGGAAGCCTACATTTATTCTCGTGATAGAGGCAATGACCCCTGTCATGACGTCGATCTTGTGGGTAGACCAGCCAATGACGACCGAAGGGTCGATAAAGTTGATGAATCCCGGTATGACTTGCAAGACCAGTCCTGGACCAACTATGATCACGGCCGTAGCCAGCACAAAGATGAGCGTTGTGCTTCCAAACATGAACAAGTTTCCTCGGGAATGGAACAGGGATCCTTTGGAGCTGAAGACGAAGCTGAGGACCCCGAAAAAGATGAAGGGTAGGGGAACAATGCGACTCACAGCTGTATCCTGATCGAGATGAAGTACACGACGAAAAGCATCCCTGCAGTGCCATGGGAGGTGAGCGGGGAAGGGGGGCATGGAGTGAGGGTGGTGATAACGCGCACCGTACGCAAGACCAGTATAGAGGTTGTAGGCAATGGCATTGCTGAACCGATGGTGAAGTTGGTCCAATAGGAGCTGCATCTCAGCATCAGTGCCAGACATGGAAGCGACAGGGTGCGCAGCGAGAGTGGAAGAGTGTGTGCGGGGAAGGGAAGGAGGAGAGCGAGGGGGACATTCAACTTACAAACCTGAGGACAAGGATCAATATATTGTGCCGAGGCGCATGAAAGCAAGATCCACGTCCCGCGTCCCGAATCCCGATACAGTATGTCACAATTGCCGAGGGCCTCGTAGCCAAGGAATAACACCATTTCCCGATCCTCAGATTGACATGTTCTGTAGAGGGCTGTACATTTGCCCTTACTGAGATATGCTTTCCGGACCACCTCAACAAAATTGAATTGAAAAATCCGGGCATAAACTGAATTGTTCTCTCTGCCGCGGGTGCCGAGGCGCCGAGGACTTGAATTGATCCTCGGTTATATTGATCTCAGATCTCTGGCGTGTCATCTGTTTTGCCACTAATTGCGACCGTAACTGAACCGTGAGAGCATGCGTCACTGTCAAACTCACGAACAACGCTCGTACATCGTACAAGATACAAGGTTGCGAAGTCACTGTAATTAAATGTCTAGAAACCGACAGCAGCTCAGATCACGGTGCTTACTTAGGTGCATCGCTTGGTGCGGTCACTACAGGGTATCCCAAGGCTTGCTCCGATGAATGAGAAAAATATGATTTTCATGGCGCGTTAATCTCGAGCTTGGACAATATGCTCCTGATCCCAAGGTTCATTCTAATCCCTGAGAGCATAGCATCTCAGCGGCAGTCGTAGGAAGATGTCGTGTGAATGTATTTTGTCGGACTTAGGCTTTAAGCGCGCTCGACTCCCTTCGCCTGACCGTTTCCCCTCAGGCTCAGACTATTCTCAGACTCAGACTACTCTCAGACCCAGGCTGCCCTCAACGTCAACCTCCACAAAGAAATGTTTCTAGCTGTTCTGTATCACTATGCTCTCCGCCGAATGACTGGAACGCTCGGCACAAGGTCTGCTGACAGAATGATTTCGATTTCGCCTGACGTCCAGGTGGAATTGAAATCGCTCAATGTCAGGCAGTATCTCCCCATCTCGCCTCCTTGTTCTTGCATCGCCCAGTACTACCACCGTACAAGCAATTCGTAAGATCTACAATGCGTCTCTACAAGCCGAAGGATATCCCCAAGCAACATCGCAACTCCCCCGACAGTCCACCCCGTGCCACATCCGCCTCGCCAGACGGAAGGCTTCCACACAGACTCAAGCGTGCCGCAGAGGCAGTCAGCAGGCAGCTCGCCAGCCACAAGGCTATGATTTCTCAGTTCAACAACTCGAAGCCGCCGCGTCAGCCAGTGACCAATCACCCTCCTCCCCTCAAACGGAGCAACGCCGTCAAGGGATCCGTAAAGCCTCCGGTTGTTCCGCGGAAGGCTGACGTTCCCAAGCCTCTATCCCCCGTTACTGGTTCCAAGAAACGTGCCCCACTCTCGAGCACAAGCCCCAAGTCGCGCACTCCTCCCGCACCTCCTGGTCTAGGAACGAAGAAGGCAACTCCTCAACGCGCGAAGAACATCCTCACAACTCTCGTGGCACCGATCAAACCTCAGTCCCTCTCAACTCAGACCCCTTCCCCGCCGGTTCAGAAGACCAACACGAAAGTAGCACCGATCAAACCTCAGTCCCTCTCAACTCAGACCCCTTCCCCGGTTCAGAAGACCAACACGAAAGTAGCACCGATCAAACCTCAGTCCCTCCCAACTCAGACCCCTTCCCCGGTTCAGAAGACCAACACGAAAGTAGCACCAACCAAACCTCAGTCCCTCTCAACTCAGGCCCCTTCCCCGGTTCAGAAGACCAACACGAAACCCTCGGCTTCCCCTGCCGAGCGCAGTGCGACCCCAGCGAATCCCGCCAGCGTCCCTCTCGCTTCCATCCCAGAGCAAGATGAAGTTGACGAGCTCCTTCTCCCTGCATCCTGCTTCCGGCCACTCACGGAAGAGTCGGACGAGGAGGAGGACTGGGGAGACGATGACGTGGAACCGACATCCGATTTCGACACGCAAATCACGCAAATTTTCAGTCACGGCTTAGGGCCTCAATCCGAGGACGACGTGGTACGCCATGCCGAGATTGCGCCTCCTCTCGCTACACCGGGAGCCACGCTCGCTCAGACTATGGAGCCCATGTCTGCGCTCGTCGAGAACTGGCGTCAACCCGTGATCAATGTCGCCTCCAATTCCGATGGGTTCGAAACCATGCCTCTGCACCTGACTGTCTCCGCGGTGAACCATACTCCTTCAGTTTCTCCTATAGTTTCGTCCAATATCGTCCTTCAGCAATCTCTTTCGTCGCGTCAGCCTCCTTCAATCTCTTCAGTTTCCCCTATAGTTTCGTCCAATCTCATCCTTCAGCAATCTCTTTCGTCGTGTCAGCCTCCTCCATCACTTCCAATTTCTTCAGTTTCTCCTATAATTTCGTCCAATCTAGTCCTTCAGCAATCTCTTTCGTCGCGTCAGCCTCCTTCAATCTCTTCAATTTCCCCTATAGTTTCGTCCAATCTCGTCCTTCAGCAATATCTTTCGTCGTGTCAGCCTCCTCCATCACTTCCAATTTCTTCAGTTTCCCCTATAGTTTCGTCCAATCTCGCCCTCCAGCAATCTCTTTCGTCATGTCAGCCTCCTCCATCACCTCCAGTTTCTTCAGTTTCTCCTATAGTTTCGTCCAATCTCATCCTCCAGCAATCTCTTTCGTCGTGTCAGCCTCCTCCATCACCTCCAATTCCTTCAGTTTCTCCTATAGTTTCGTCCAATATCGTCCTTCAGCACTCTCTTCCGTCGCGTCAGCCTTCTTCAATCTCTTTAATTCCTTCAGTTTCCCCTATAGTTTCGTCCAATCTCGTCCTTCAGCACTCTCTTTCGTCGCGTCAGCCTCCTTCAATCTCTTTAATTCCTTCAGTTTCTCCTATAGTTTCGTCCAATCTCGTCCTTCAGCAATCTCTTTCGTCGCGTCAGCCTCCTCCATCACTTCCAATTCCTTCAGTTTCTCCTATAGTTTCGTCCAATCTCATCCTTCAGCAATCTCTTTCGTCGTGTCAGCCTCCTCCATCACCTCCAATTTCTTCAGTTTCTCCTATAGTTTCGTCCAATCTCGTCCTTCAGCAATCTCTTTCGTCGTGTCAGCCTTCTCCATCACCTTCAATCTCTTCAGTTTCTCCTATAGTTTCATCCAATCTCGTCATTCAGCAATCTCTTTCGTCGCGTCAGCCTCCTTCGTTTCCCCCAATTTCTTCAGTTTCTCCTATAGTATCGTCCAATCTCGTACTTCAGGAGCCTCTTTCGTCGTGTCAGCCTCCTTCATCTACAGATTATGAATTCGTCTCCTACATCGGCAATGGCGCATTTGGCTCAGTGCTGTTGGGTATTCACAAGCAGAATCGGCGTTCGTGCGCCATCAAGATCATGACTAAAGCTACCGTTGAAGAACAGGATACCCTTCACGCAGTTCTCGCAGAGCAGCGCGTCATGCGTCATGCGTCCGGCCACCCTTATATATTGGGTTTGTTAGCTTCATTCCATGATTCCGATAATTTCTACTTGGTCTCTGTAAGTGTTCCCCCTCCTCATCTCACGACAGAGTCCTTATACCGAATCTTCAGGAATACTGCGTCTCTTCGTTGTTCGAAGCTCAATTGTTCGAGGCTGACAAGAAGCTTGCATCTGCCGAATTGGTATCTCTCTTCACTTGTCGGAAAGACATGTACTAACGCTGAAACCTCAGGCGTGCGCAATCGATCACCTTCATGGCCTCGGAATCATCCATCGGGACATCAAATTAGAGAATGTCATGATCAAGACCGACGGTCATATTGTCCTAGGCGATTTCGGATTGGCGTGCAGGTTGGAGGCTTCGCCAGAGTCTCATCTCAACGATTCGCTTAGCACGGACGGCGGCGACTTCTTCGTGCCCGTGTCTACCGATATCTGTGGAACGCTTCCTTACATGGCCCCAGAAGTCTTATGTGGCATGGAGTATTCCTACAACGTTGACTGGTTTTCGTATGGTGTGTTCCTACACGTTTTCCACCTTAATGAGGTGCGCTCTGCTGTCTTTTCGACTACGCCGATTTTGACCACCTCCTCATAGTTTCCTTGGCTGGGCTCGCACGAGAACCCAACGAGCTATCTGAAAGCGTTGATGTCAGCAATATCACTCGGGACCATCTTCCAGAACAAGTTGTTCGGAGACCTCTTGAAGAAGGTAGTAAACATCCATATTTAGACGGTATTTACCCATTAATCCCTTCTTCGTAGTTACTGTCTCCGAACCAAGACGCCAGAGGAGGCTTCTCGATCGTGAAACGCGCCACATTTTTCGCAGACATGTGAGTACCAATACCCCGCATCATTATTCACTACTAAGCAACCGTACAAACTCATCAGCGACTGGGAGGATGTGATGAACGTGGCTTCGTCCGGTGAGTCTTTTTTATTTTTTGCTTCGCTCACCGTCGTGTGATGTTAAATGTCTTACTTAGCGCCTTATCCCCTGTCCAAACCTGCTTCTCAGGTTTGCGACGCTTTGGGTGACAAACACCTGCTTTTTACCGGAGATGTGGCTCAGTCCACGATGGATCCGGATCAGTTTCCGAACTTCACATGGGTGAACCCGTCAATGATCGTTGGAGAGTCTATTCCCGACGGTAGCGGCGGACATCCAGAAGGATGCACCACCGATGTCCTCAGCGACTCGGTGAGCTCTCTGGATGAGGGTGAAGAACCAATTTATATTTTCCCTCCTTGCTGGATCGCGGCTTTTGAAGACTCCGCCATCTACCTCCGCGAGAGAAAGGCGGAGAGGACCCAGACGACCCCCCAGGACGATGAAGCCCTCGTGCGCACGACCATTAGATCTCTAGACGCAGGTGAAGAGCCGGTGTTCGAGCTCCCGTCAGGCTGGAAGGACGCGTTTTCCCCCTCGCCTTCCCCTGAAGTCACACCTCTCTCTTCACCTCGACCAGATGTCGCCGAGAAGAGCTCCGTCTTGCCTCGTCTCAAGTCTCTCTGGAAGCGCGCCGCGAGCAAGTTTGCTCCGCGGCATGTGTGAGTCATTGCACTCGCACTGCGCCATCCATGTACGTAATCTACCACTTTCTGTTTCCCCAATCGCTGATGGTGATAACAGCTGGGCCACCTCATTATTTTTATTATAAATATAATATCGGTTAATAATAATAATAATAACAATAACAATAAATTAAATATTTACCCCCTTTTTAATTATAATAAAAATTCAATAACCTGCTAAACAAATATCAATTTTTAAGTTAATTGGTTTAATATCTTCAGCTTTATAAATAGAATGATTTTAGCCCTGCCTTACACTGACACTCACAGCCATGTAGAGTTCAACAGTCTGATCTGGCTTTTGGTGTTTCGCCACCACCTATCTTTAGATTTTACTATTTTAATAAATAATGTTATTCCATTATCTATTCTCTGAAATATAGAGATAATAAAAATCTGCTTTAAATTCCGCTTACTTCGTCTTTCATGTTTTTATAGTTTTGTTTGTTGTACGATAAATACCACCAAAAATTCTAGGTCTTCCCACTATCAATGAATACTGTGAAGACCATTGTACAAAAAAATGTATACATTTGTAGGATCCATCTTACTCAAAACATGCCCTTGCCATTGTCAGCATATGACTGCATGCGGAAAAATGGCAATTCTCCGTGAATAGCTCCCACTTTGATACAAGAAATGCCTATGATAGCAAAAAGGCTGCGACTATCCAAGAAAACACATGGAAAAGCACAATTTAAGTTGTGTCCGTCTGGTGAGCGCCATGTAAGCATGGAGAGGGTATTCAGGATTGAAACAAGAGAACAATCTCGCATCGAGCTATCGCCTTTCGTTGGGAGTCACCTCAGAATGCGATTTTAAACCGTGGGATGTCGACGTCGTGGGCAGACTGATATCTGCCGTGTTTTCGCCAACAGAAAAGTGGATGGTGGTGAGATCGAGACCACCTGAGGCGTCTGGACGGGCATTGTACCCGTCGCCGGCCTGCGTGCACGCAATGATAATGATGATCGCCGGATACATACTCTGTTTTTGAAACGACGGTCAAAATAAATCATCAGATATTATCGCTCAACAACCGTAGCCAACGCACCGAGAGAAAGAGCATGACCAGGTTAACAATGTATGAGCCAGAGCCAGGGAGAAGTTTGAATGCGATCAACAAGAAGAATATCTGGCGTAAACATTGTTGTGAGAAGTCTGATTCGGTATCCAGATGGAGAAGCGGGAGACGTGGTTACCCATAAGACACAATACGCGAAACCCGACTCGATTAGGAGCGCGAGTACTTTCTCTGCACGGTCGGAGGTACTGCCCTTCTTGAGGTGTGCGCTGACGTTTTTGCGAAATTCCCTTGGGGTATCGTCAGGAGACAATGCGGAAAGGGGGGACGAGTGCGAGAGTGAGACGTACCATGCCTTCCAAGCTATGAGTGACGTTGACAGAATGTTCGTTCCGAGCATTGGCCCGACGACCATCGCCGCGACCTTGCCTTCATCAATACCGTCCCCGCCTTGAGTGCCCGGATGGTTCGTCAGGGCCAACTTGATATCATATATACCAAAAGCTGGATAGCCATCTCCAAGATCAGCAGACCGTTTCAATGGTACGAGACACATGCATACGAACCGAAAGTCGCTACGATACAGGCGGAGAGAATGACGACCACCCTGCGGTCATACCTCCACAGAACGATAGCTCGCCATGCGCAGACCATGTCGCTGATGATAGGCTAATAATAGGGAGGTCCTCGTTATCGAGGCATGAGACGAAATGGGGTAAACGGAAACTTGCGTTGATTCTCGTGATACCAGCCACGACTCCCGTCATGACGTCGATCTTGTGGATGGACCACCCAACGGCTATCGAAGGTTCGATGTAGTTGATGACTCCAGGTATAGCTTGCATGACCAGTCCAGGACCGACTACGATGGCGACGGTGGCGAGTACGAAGATGACCGTCGTGCTCCCGAACATGAGTATGTTCCCCCGGGAATGGAACAAGGATCCCTTCGAGCTGAAGAGGAAGCTGAGAAATCCCGGAAAGGAGTTGGGTAGTAAGGCGACTCACAGCTGTATCCTGACCGAGAGGGAGTACACGACGAGAAGCATCCCTGTACAATCGCTAGGAGGTAAGCAAGGAAAGAGAATATGATGTTGATGTAGCGCACCGTAAGCAATTCCAGTGTAGAGGTTGTAGGAAATAGCATGTCTGAACTGACGGTGAATTTGGTCTAACAAAAGCTGTTTCTCAGCGTCAGTGCCGGACATGACAACGACAAGGCGAGCAGCGAAGGTAGGCGAGTGTGGGCAAGGAAAGGAGTGGGAGGGGGAACATGCAAAGTACGAACCTCTGAATCAGGGAACAATATAGGAACTGCACCCGTCGCGCCGCGCGCGTAATTAGAAGCTCTGTAGAAGCCAAATCAGGACTTGAAGCGCACACACCAGGGTCGGTTTTCCCACACTGGTACTGTACAAGGCCATTCAACTCAGCACGCTTGAGAGTACCGCCTCGCGGATACTAAGGGCAGCCCCCCATGAAATAGGAAAAGGTTAAAAGTTGACCAAGACTACTGATTTCCAGACGGCTGGATACCTCGAAGTCAGTTTTGAGTGGTTAGGTAGACACAGGAACACATGAGTCAGGCCTCAGTCCCACACTAACTTACCCCCACCAAGTACCGTAAGTTATTTTCGCTAGGCCGCCGCCAATGCAGTTGGATTGATGCCTGATCTCAGGCGTGTGAATAAATTATCACTACGTAATTGCGACGTAACTGTCCCGTAAGACACGGGTGTTGGGAGCATGCATAAATAGCATAAAGTCGAAGATGAGGTCAAGCTCAAGGAGGCGTTTATGTTTATCGTAAACATACAAGCAATGTTCGCACCCTATCATACAAGTTAAAAGTTCATGGCGGCGGGCAATGTTCAATATCTAGGAACTGTCTGTGGCTCGAACCACCGGTCTCCACCTGGCGCGGTCCCTAAAGGGTATCCAGGACTCCACGGGCTTCGAGGGACGATCCCTACGGTGCGGTTCTGGTTCCAGTACGGAATGTGAAGAGGCAAGAGAACCATGCGGGGACCCATCACACAGCCGCCAACGTCCACCACATGCCTGTTTCTGCGGCGCCGGTGCCGACTGCGTTTTGTCTTCTCTGTGGTGCGTGATTGCCCCGAAGAGGTAGAGGTTGTAGGTGATAAGGGAGAGGGGGTGTGGGTGCGGG
Source organism: Lactarius quietus (assembly GCA_015025155.1). Taxonomy (NCBI): domain Eukaryota; kingdom Fungi; phylum Basidiomycota; class Agaricomycetes; order Russulales; family Russulaceae; genus Lactarius; species Lactarius quietus. The sequence goes on from WITN01000055.1 coordinate 222,364, forward strand.
ACGCGTTCCGCGGTTTGGCATCGAACTCTGAGTCTGCCTCCCCCTCTTTGGGCTTGGGCTCAGGCTCAGACTCGCGTTGCGTCGGGTCGGGGCACCCATCGCGATCAAAACTGCTCTCGTCGCAAAGCGACGGTGCCACTGGCCCCTCCAGGGGGGAATGTGGCAGGAACGGGATCGAAGGAACGGTGGCTGGGAGAATGGGACGGGTACTTGGACCAAAGAACAGGGAGGCGCGCAAGTCTGGCAGCGCGTAAATGAATCGTCCCGGGACATTTTGGAACGGATTCTCCAAGTCGGAACCCATTCGTGGCCATGACGGGTCGATAATGGGTGCCATTTGAAAGTGCAGGATGGGAGAAACAGTGTGTCCACGGTGCAGAATAAGACGACAAGTGATCGTTTAGGGAGCAACTGAAAGAGTGGATGTCTGCTGGTGTCTGTTCGCTCCAGTTATACTCCTCAAAAAAAGTGTGGCATGCGTACAAAGCGTCAATTGGGCACTCCACATCGCCACCAATGCCCATGCCAGCTTTGGTAAAAGCCAACCATAGTGGCAAACTGGCCAAAGGCAATGTGTTAGCACCCAGCAGCACAAACCACGATGAAAACAAAGCTCAAGCGTCGACTTTCGGTGGCCAGATTCGTGTCCTCATTCAGCTAGTCCAGGGAAACAAGGTGGCACAAGCGTCTGATCTACACGTCGGTTATCGTCTCGACGCCGTCATCCCCGAGCTTGGTAAGAGGTTGGCCATGAGCAGCTGGTATGGTATGGTCTGTCGCAGTCGCATGTTCTGTTCTTCATTTTCTTTTAAGTGTCAGGGTCAGGCCTGTCAGCGCATGCAGAGGTTACATCAGGACAGAAAGTCGACCTTTGGCCTTGGCCTTGCAATGCGTCAAAGACGAACAACAAAGCGTTCAGTTCGCCTCTCCACGTGACTCGATAAATTGTGATTACTTTTTGTGGCTTCCCTCTTAGACCGGTGACCGAGCCTACTTCCCTCTGCCCCTTGTTGCTTTGTGTCCTGGCTGCTTCTGTGACGAGAGATACCACAAATTCACGCTTTGAGAAGCAGCCGTAACCTAGCAATACAGAGCAGCATTCGCTGCTGGAGCGGACCCTGTGCCTACCCTGGCATGCAGAACTGGACTCGGACTCGGACTCGGCTCGGAATAATCCGAACCAGCCGAGTGAAAGAACCTTTTCGAGCAACGGTACTCGGACTGCGTGGCCCATGTCAACTCAGTGATCGAAAGGTCGCTTACGTTGTTCCAGCTGTCGTAAAGTATTCCGACAGCTTTCCGAGACTCGGACAACTTGGCGTTGTCAACACGTCCTTTTGTTCCCCAGTGAATCACTCCCGTCCACAAACTGACGGCTTGGCAAGGATATCTCCCTCTGGTTTTCCCATGGGCGGAGCGCTGAACCACCAATTAAACCGCATCCTATCTATCGTTGATGTCTGCTCTAGATTTACAGTTAAGTGGCGCCTTTCGCAAGTGCAGTATACCTACCCTCAGGCCCTCTCCGTTCTCCGCCATCTTGCTACATTCTTTTCGCTCTACAATGGGATTGGCGTTGCTGCTCGAATATTTCCTCGTGAAATGTACTGAAGAGTCTATATGCCATCATGCCTGCCCCTTTTATTGCTCAAGGTCCTCCGGACTCAACAGCGGTTGCCTGTTCCTTTGGTCCCTTTGACCTCTCCGAGTCAAGGTAGGATCAAAGTGAATGGCTCACAAGATATGCTCTGCACTGATGATTCAATTCGGAGCTCGCCGCGAGTGGACCATTTTTCAACTCAGGCCCCCCTTAGTATCTTGGAGCAATGTTCGGGCAAAACAGACAGGTGATCTCGCCTCCTGAGCAGGCCATAGAAACGGGTACCATTTTTGAGGGTTATTCCGCCATCAATGATAGTGGGACCTTTTCTTCACCATGAAAAAACACATATTACTGAGAACTCGATGCTATAGTAAGTTACCGATGGTGGCAAAATGGCACAGAATCGTTGCCTCTAAATATAATATACAAAACACTTCGGTAAACCTCAGACGTAACGGAGAGAAGAACGCCGCTTCTGTAAAATTACACCATTCAAGCCCATTTCCGCAGTCCGGACAACGCCAAGACGTGCGTAACAACTTCCAAGAAGTTTGTCGTTTACTGCCCTGTTTCGAGAATGAGGTGCGTCCACTCGCCGACACTTCTCGCTAACCCTTCGCTCAACCTATCCTCATCCTCAGTCACTATGACCAGCGAAGTATGCGTGGTCTGACTGCGATTGGAAGTAAAATTGGTTCAGCCGGCCAATCGTTATGACATGCTGAGCCCTAGTGCTTACCATCATCGAATACTCGCTGGCAGTGGGTCTGCTTCCGAGTAGAAAATAGGGCAGCGACTCTCATGTGCAGCCTGTAGTAGAAAATGCGCAGGGGAAACAGCATCTCTCCATTCGGTTTGGACACACAACGGTGGCAGCTTGATTCCCATCTCGAGTCCCTGCTCGTCGTACGTTGCGTGTAGGTAATGAGAGACTTCCCATATGTCGGCAGTCTGGTACGTTTGCGAAAGTGAGAAGTGATTCTGTGATTGGCGGGATAAAATGCATGTCGTACCTCGCCGAGAGTCAAGCTGAGAACAAGGGTGCGTAACGGCTGGTAACCAGACTGAGCAAGTGCTTCCACCGCGGTCCTAATAGTTGTTATAAGGGGTAAATAGTCGAATAGAAAAATAGTGAGGCTTACAGCATCCCGACGGCACTATCCACGTCTGCCAACTCCTCGAGGTGCTCGATTGGTTTCGTCCCACATTGTTTGACAGAGTCAATGGGGTCCCGGTCTTCTATGTCCAACACCTCTGGGGCGGGGTTAACGTCCCGGCTCGGAATCACGGTGGAGAAAAACTGACCGTGGGTGCTTGAAATGATTACAGGCTTTAATTTGCTGTCAGCGCCTTGCCAATGCAGGACAACGGCTGATTGAGACACATTGGTCCAGTGAGTGAAGGTTCTCTGTAAAATGGCGTGTGAGTGTGACATGGCCGGAAATGAATGCGGCGCGCCAAGGATATCACTAACACAGCGGAGAAAGTTTGCCGCATGTAGCCGCGCACATTGGCGGCGTGACAACCAACTCGCGAAGTATTGTGCTTTTGCTTCCTATGGCGCAAGGTAAGCCAATGAAAGAAGAGCAATTTATGTGCGCTGTGGAGCGTTCTCACGTACATGATGTTCCAAGCTTTCTCCTGGGTCCCGTGAACCCACTCCTTGTTGGGGCCCGTTCGAGCTGCAGCAGAAATATCGGCGGCGAGCTGTGCATGGCGTTCTGGTACACAGGAAAAGGGTACAATGTCTTGGTCCTTCCCATGAATGCACTGGCGACGAAAGACAAGCAGCAGAGCACGAGAAGTATCAACATGACTGGCGGCCCACGGCGGAGGCGCGCCATGCTCTTGGGAGTCTGGACTGGCAAATATATGCGGCTTTTCTCGGAGGGGCCATACGAGTCTACGGCCTCAAGATCGACATCAGGAAATGCATGAAAGGCTATGTCGGCGGTGTGATAGGTGGCACCGGGCAGTGGACGCGCTGCCATTGTGGGGTAAAGGGAGGAAGGGCGAGTGATGACCCATCGGACGGGGATGTTGTTAATATACGGATAAGTGATAGGTATTAGTATTTCGATTACTTTAGTCGGAGTGGAACCGGCGCCTGTCACGACACAGCACCCAAACGGCCCGTTGATCGATCAATGAATGGGCGCGGGCGCGATCCGAGTAGAAGCGAGCACGCGTTAGATTAGATACAGTTGGAATGGTGTCAATTGATGGTTACATGGTAATTACAATGCATGATGTGAGTTTCCATGGACGACGAACGGGCTCAATGGTACGAAACGCTTTCTCAGAGTGAGGTTAGAAAATGAGCAACAAACGTGATGCCGCCTTCTCACAGGGTGGTTCCTGATTGAAAAATAAGCAACGAACGTGATTCCGCCTTCTGTGCGGGACGTAACTTACCTTGCGATACGGCAGCATTTGCTAACTTATCGACACCATCGGCATCTTTGATGTTTTGCTGCGTTTGCATTCCAGGGATATTCAAAAAATAACGCCCACTTTGGGCGCTGCAGGGCACGGGGCAGGTAGCGGCACATGCAGCAGAGGGTGAGGCTGCTGAGGATCGGGAAATTGAATATGGTGAGTCGTCACATGATGAATTGTGACGAGACGGGATTGACAGTGGGTGAAGATATTGTGACATCTCGGCGGCGAGACTAGCTTTCCGGAGTCAGGGGCAGGGACAAGATAAGGAAGGTAACTTAGGTTGGGAGGAGGGGACTCTGGATGGTGCTGGTGGTGCTGGTCGAATCCCCCTTCGTGCCGAGGGCTATTTGTACTACCGTCGACGTGGCATTCAAGTTTTGTGGATGTTTCATAACTCGCAAGGCGATACACAACCGGTGAGTACGAACGATGAACCACAGGAGTAGAGGTGTCTTGGGCCTCTTGGCTGACTGGTGTGCACAGCATAGACCCACTATAACGCGCAGCCTAGGCCTATGTCAGCTGTTCCCCGAACTGCGGCCAATGCGTGAAGCTATGTGTCACAATATGTCGGATGACCTCGTTTATTCAGGATAGCATGCAAGTGGGCGGTGTTCCGTAGCAACATGGCACAGCGCTGTGCCCAAAAGGAATTACCCGATTCGTATCAGCAATAACGTGACCTTCTTGCATGGCCGTCGGCAAGAGCCGGTCTTTGCAACGCTCCGAGTCCAGGCATACACAACACCATCATCGATATCTTGCTTGGAGGATGACTTTCTGCTGTCGACTCAAACGACCCCATTTGCGTAGCTTGCTCTTTCCGTTGGAACAGGCCTCTGTCAGGGTTTTCCATTAACGTCCTTGGGTGCTCACATGTCCGCGGCAGACGCAGATTCTCCTGTGTCTTCCTCGAAATGGTATTTTGACCTCTCTCGCTTTATCTCAACCCCCTTCACTTTCTGAGGATCATCACGCCTTTCATCGCTTTTGTGCGAGTCTTCCTCATTGTTACGAGCCTCGCGTGCGAATCTGGTCCCATGAGCGGATTTGTGGCAATCAACTTCCTTTGTGCTGCCCATTCACCTTTCTCTCCGCGTTCTTCTCTCCTCTGCCCTTAAAAAGTGGTAAGTAATCTCCCTGATAACGGTGCTTCTCAATCCATTTCATGCATCTCCATCTCTGAACATTACGCCGCTCTTGTTAGAAGTTATTGCATAACTTCCCTGCATCAAAGAATGTCTCATACTCCTCAACTTCCGCCGATTTCTCATCTCGAGGCAATCGCTGATCATCGTGCTGCACCCGAACCATTCGAGCTTCCATCGCCGCAACCGAACACGCAAGAGCCGCGGATCGGTTCTTCGAGTTCTGGCCACCCCAATCCGGAAGCTTACCGCATCCCCATTTCCCGAGCCCAAATCCAACTAAATCAACCTGTAGCGACCCACCCTTCTGGACAGGTTCTACAGCAATACGCCAATACGCCAGCTCTTTCTGGGGCTGGGGCAAATCCTCAACCATCTCACCCTCAGCATCTCGTGGCAGTGGCAGGTCACCTCGTCCTCGGCATTCCCAGTCACCCAGGCTCGTCTGCCATGGCACATCTCCCCAGGCTCTCTACCATTCCGGGTTCTTACATCGCCGAACTGGAGAAGGGAAACGTAGGCGATAATTACATTTGGAATGAACTCTACCTCGCTCAGCTCGCTCAGCTCGAGCCGTTGGCCCTCCATGGCACCGGAGAAAAAGGCAAGGCATTCTGGAAAGTATGGGTGGATCTCCACGAACCCGGACTGGATCTGCGCGACAAGGCGAAAAAAATTCGATTCATCGCGCGGGCGCTGAGGGCGTTCCCTTGGTACAAGGGGGAGGAATCGTTGGAGGAAGCCACCCAAGCTATGGAGCGGTTCGACGGACTGCACAAAAAGCTCGCGGCCAAGAAGTACGCCCAACATGTTCACTCCTTATTGCATAGGGCAAATCCGGGCGCGACCGTGATGGAATTCTTGGAGGCGGAGCAAAGGAGGAGAGCTCATGCAGCCGCACAGGGGCAAGCTCAGCACTCAGCGGTGACGCGATGACGGAGGGCTGTTCCTATCATCTACTGTATCCATGGTTCAGACTATTTACTACTGGCCAACTTGATCACGTTTAGTTACCTGTAAGGCGGTGTGACACCTTCTGTGCGCACGTCCAGCGCGCCACCAAGTCGCTGCACTGCCATTTGTTACTACTCGGTTTACTATGAAACATTGCCACACTACCTTTATCACCCCATCACCGGTACATACCACTAAAGTTACGAATGTACGGACAGTTCCCTGCCTTCGCGTGAAGGGTCAGAGCGCATCGGCATCAGCATATTACCATGCACAACCGCTTAGTCGCTTCCTGAAACCGGATGTAGCCATCACGCGACGAACTGTCCAGCCGCTCCGATATCGGTCTGTTGTTTATAGATTGGCAGAACACGGCCACCTCATTTCCGAACTGGGCACAGTACCTGGTTATGGATGATGACTCGATGACATACGAAAGGACCTGTGGTAATACACTGCCAAACGTTACAGGACCTGCTAGCGGGGGTTCCATCGGCAAGCCCCAATTTGACGGTGTTTCAGCCTTATTTAGGGGCTGTTGCTGGGTGAATCTAATATTAAAAGTGAGCGCTGAGCCAACCTTAAACAAACCAGTTCTGAGGGATTGGGCTTGTGACGGCTAAGCAGCGTTGTCTGGACCCTGCTCCAGGGTTGGGTTGATGTGGTCCACAGGTAGAGTTCTCTCACGAACCCGTGCGAGCCAATTTTGGCAAAGAGACGACAACTTACAACAAGTCAACTTCAACCTCAACTACTATTTTTCGTCCACCTCTTCCAGTCTGCCTACAAAGTTCCTTTACCTGTTCTTCCACTGCACTGCCACTCACTACCACTACTTACCACTCATGACCGGTCAACACTACTTTTTCAAAAGCCCTGACCATGTCACTACTGGACCATCAATCCGAGTTGCACCTTCCGCCTCCCTCCCCAATATTCCTACTCGGTGTTGTACCTGGTATTCCCACACTACACCGGCAGGCGTCCATAGAGACAATTATTTAGTAGTTTGGACCTATCCTAGTGGATTTATGAATAAAATATCATTACTTTCTGGATGTGTATCGCATTGTGGAACCAAAAAAGAAAATCTTCGCAAATGACACTGTACACCCCTCAAAGGCAGACCCAGGCCCTTCCAGGGTCCGGAATTCAAACTCTGGTCCAAGGTCATATCGGCTGATACCCATGTGAGCCTTAACTGGGGTCCTACGGACCCTGAATTACCAAACCTTCCCCTGGGGTCGGTGACGTTTGGCAGTGTATGGCACGGGAAATTGAGGTCATAGGGTTCAACAAAAAGAGGGACCTTCCGAGAAACACGAATGCTGTGTAGAAAAGAGTTCACTTCGGAGCCACAAAATCAGTGAACAGCTCCGAACAGCTCCAATAAAAAAAACGCGGCAATATCGAAAGGTGGATACAGGCTTCGACGAAAGGGTTTGTAATGGGTAGTACTAGAAGCCTCAAGGCCCCAACGTAATACTGTTGAGGCAAAGAGCCCCCACACGAGGTGTGCGCACGCATTTTTACTCTTTCTCCCGGCCCGCTACCGCTACAGTCCATCGCTTGTCAAAAAAAATACAAAAATAAAATAAAATCCGAGTCGGTATGCTGCTTGATACGTTTCTCACGTCACCACTCTTGTCACCAGGAGTTGTCATTTTTGCTCTGACCAACAAGCAGCAGCAGAGGATCCTATCCGCCCGCAGGATGCAAGCGACAAGATATTCGCCTTGTCGAGGCCGTGACGCGTGGCGTCGGCGTGAACTGGCGTACCGGCGTTTTTATCAAGAAAAACGTGGCTCTTCGATCGAATTCTCCCAGTCGCCGATTCGGCGGAGGCGCCCAAGCTGCCAATGTGGCTAAGTTATATGACAGCCTAGGAGCTGTCAAAATCCGGTACGTCGTGGCTATAACTTACTAACCTGTTTCATCACGGTAAAATCAAGTGCACATGCCAGTGGCTGGATGCTGTCAGGACGGTTGGATTTGGCGACCTAGGCCCGCTACGCCATAGAATCGAGATGAGTGAACACGCTGCATTATTTCTACATCCCCTTTCCTTTAGAAATATTTTCCTTGCCAGAAATATGACCCAAACAAAAATTACAGGTTAACCACGTAACGACGCTTGGGCCCGCCTATTCAACCTCCTCATCGACTAGTGGGTCGGACATCATGTGCATCTGTCGGGACAGAATTGTCCCACTACAGGCGTCGGATCTGTGGATCTGTCGATGATCGGTCGGTGTTATGCTGATATTCATCATTAATAATGCATAGTTAATCAGACTGTGATGCAGCGGTAGGAATGACAAAAACTCTCCGGTTATAGACCGTACAGTATGTGTCTTTTTGTTTAATTTGGTCGCTTCAAGTACACAAATCCGTTTGGTACAGCTGTCGGCTTGACTGGGGCCGGTTCCTAACCTTCTAGAACAATTGCCATACAGTCGCTTCGAGCTTCAGTACAAGCGAAGAATGTGGCGGCAAGAGATGATCCCCGTATCATTTCTTCACTGTTCATGCTAAGACTTGACCTACTGACGGATATATGACTACAGATGATTTTGTCAATGTTTCCAGAGCATGCTTATTTATTTCTCTGACTCATAAACGTACGTGCAAAAGGTGCCTATCTGTACTTATTAACTGTGGATGGATCTCAATATTTCGGCGACGCGCTCTTTTCGACCCTTGTAACCAAGGGCCGTTTCTTTCTGTATTAGTGTCTCTCTCGGTGAGGGCACGGCATCCTGGGGGCAGGGCATTAGCACCCTTTCCAGTGCTCTTCACAACTTCAGGTCACAACAATCTCGAACAGCCGAAATCCTTGCTCCGCTCCCCCTCCTCCCTAATCAAGTCATAGTCGGATGAGGATGGTTGTTCATGCAGGTGCTGTCTCACTGGCAGAGCAACCATCACTCGCCCTCCGGCATACTACTTGGGCTAACGTCAACTATCTACCGCTTCGGACTGGGGATTCGTGTGCCATGAGTTGAGTCCCAGCTGATACCTCCGAATCAGATTAACACCTGCTTTTGCTCCGTCTCATAGCTATAGTCCACATCATCTCCGCAGGCTTCGACCTTGTGACGCCCGGGGCCACGACTGCGGCCCCACCTAGAAAAAATGTCACCATGCACCAAAAACGATGTCCATGGCTTGCAATTGGAACTGTCGGCAGCTTTTCTCACGGTAAACTCGAAGGCGTGGAGTCTGCCTTCCAAGATGCTATGGTGCATACCAGTCTTATCAGTCAAGGTAGGATCCAGTACATTTTCACCACGATGTCGTATCGCATGAGGGTCTCACAAGAATGAGTGTGTAGTAGGTGAAGAGTAAGTTATACTCAATCAGTCACGTGTTGGTAGACCAGGTTGCTATGTGTTGACGCCACGCATTCATATTTTCTGCTGCAATCACATCAACAAGGCAGGTCTCTCAGGCATCAACTTGTTCCGCCAGGGTTCTTTGATCTCCATTCTTCAAGTGGCTATATATCCTCGCCAATCGTTCGGGGCGTAACGTTCCTCGAGATGGCAAGGGTCTTGTCTAACCGCCCATGCTAATTACCCGACAACTATCAAGCTTTACGATCTCCTGCTGTAATAACATCCTATCCGGCGTTGCGCACCTTCACGAAAGTCCAAATTGACAGGTCGTAGTGAACGCTCATTTGAGCTTAGCTGGTCCACTCTCCGCCCTGATTTTAAGGTTCGGGTCATGCTCTCCACCATTTCGTTCATTTCCAGGGACGGGAAAGAATCGTTTGTTTGACTTACGGGCTGTCCGTCTGAATACCGTGAACCACGAATGCGATGGACTGGAAAGCTCAGAAAGGTGAACGTCGTATGTATGTACGATATGATGGCCCATCAGTGCACAAAGCTGGATCCCCGCGGAACCCAGGTCAGGCCAGGGTGAGACGCAGAACGAGTCCGGAGGAAGGAGCGTCACCTCTCCAGGTCATCTGGTACCTGCGACGAGATGGCGGACAATGCAGCGCCCCAATATGTGCCTTTTCCACAGTTCCGATACGTGAATGCGCGGTTGTTGGGCTTCTATGTGCCTTGCACGAGTGCATGGTTGGATAAAACTCTATGGAGATATTTTCGCATAAACTGCTCGGTGTATTATGGGCTACGCAAGGTATGGGTGGTGAAAAAGTTCTCATGTTGTCAGTGCCAGTGTGTGTTGTGCAAACGAACAAATTGGCCTTTCCACATGTTCGTGTCCCATCGCACGATCAAAACGATGTATTTGACCGTGCCTCGATCAAGGGGCGGATGGTGACAAGGCTGCAGCCACGCCACTGACAGATCCCGGCGATTGTGTCCACCCCCATTTATGGCAATCGTCTGTGCCATTGTCCGAATGGAGAACGCTGTCTAGACTTAGCTCGCACTTGGCGTATAGGCGTTTAAAATCACCTCATGGCAGGCAGGGCCACCAAATCGAATCTACTATATAGCCCTCTTCTCGAGGCACTCCATTCTTTTCTTCCCACCTTACGCAGGTCTCTCCAATGGCCCCCGTAGCCAGCTTGAACAAGTTGTGCTTAGCCTCTTAGTAAGTACCATTCGCTAATCAGTAGACGCTGCGGCACTGATTTCGCGACGCATCGATCAGTGTCGAATTTCCTGAATTGGAGGCGGTTTACGCCTCCGAAATGGCTGGCTATGGTTTGTCTCGTCCATCCGTTACGAGGATGCTCCTAATCATTAAGACAGCCTTATTATATTACGATTACTTCCTAACGTTACCCAAGGAAATCGAGCGATTCTGGCATCCCGGACCGTATTCGTGGGCTTCGATCGTATTCTTTGCCAATCGCTACATAGCGTTGGTGGGCCATGTACCATTCGTGTACAGTGTTTATGCGGACCCATGTAAGATCGGGGTAGGTCCTATTCATTCGCTTTCTCTCTGATGATGTCTCATTTTCCTGCTTCAAAGAAATTGTAGGTCTCATCCTGCCTTATACCTGGGCCGACAGTCACACGTAACTCGTTTAGGCAGCCTATTCTCACCAAGTACCATGGGGCATTAATATTCCTTTTACATGTTCTGACTTCTGGTGCGTCTCCCCGAGGATAGCCTCAATGCTGAGTCGCTGAGTGTGGTTCACGTGCCACCAGCAATTCTTATCACGAGAGTGTACGCACTGTACCATCGAAGCAACTTGAAGTGGGTTTTGGCTGTCGTGGGTGTCGAGGCGCTGGCCGCGTTGGGCATCGGACTTGTAAGCACTTTTCTTTTATGTGACCACGACGTTCGTAACTTCGTGTGTCAACTCCAATACTAGTGGGTTCTGGCTAGACCGCTCGCAGATACCGGCACAGGCCTCCCTAAAAAGTGAGTCTCTTCTCTCGAAATTTATGACATCTTACGAACGCCGTTCTTTCACCAGTCGTGGTAAGTTCGCCTCGCGTCGGACTATTTGCATGACCATAATTACTCCCCCACAGATCAAACGGCAGCGGCTTTCGCAGGTCTACTGGTTTTTGATTTCACGGTCTTCGCACTGTCCACGTACCGGTCGATAAAGCTAGGGAGACGCCGCGAGCCATTTGTAAACCGACTCCTCATGGACGGTACGTTTGTGGCCCGCATACTGCTGCGGAAAAAGAACTAACACAGCGATATAATGCAGGCTTTGTGTATTATGGGTACGCGGTTGTTCTTTGTGGGGAGACCCACCTACTGAAGTTTCTGTTAGTGTGACGTGGACCGTCAATCTCGCTAACGTTATCTTCTTATTGGTGCGTTTTGCTTAATGCTCTATGTCGCTTCAAAACAAAAAGTCTTACCTTTCTACGCTTCCAGACCGCAAAGGTGAGCCTCATCTTTTCAATTATTGACTCGCTTCATCTCAGTAACACCTTAATGGAAACATCAGTTTCCCGCGGAATTGGCTACTCCGGTCTTTGCAAACATGTATGTACCAGCAGCCATCACTACTTTATGACGCTATTAAATTCCCTATAGACTGTCGGTGATAATGGTCTCGCGGCTTATGATCAATATACGCGATCCAGTGCTGCACTCGTCGTCGGCTCGGGGAGACACAGATGGAACGTCACGGTACTCTAGCTCACAAGAAGTATGCATTTCAACATTTCCAGACGGCATGATGTTTGCGTCAGCGACTCAGGCTGAGATGAGTACGTCGCGCCACACTTTTCCTCGGATTTGCATCATGCCAATACGGTCTTAGGTATAGAACTGGGCACTGTGGATACAATGCGCTAGGGTCAATACCGCACGGTGCCTCTTAGCGTTGCCTGCATATTTAGAAGGGATAAACCAGGCGTCGCCGCGTCGACATATGCATAACCGCTGGTCGGTCTGGTGACACCACGTGACAGCGTACCTTGACTTAGATCACTCACCAATCGGACGTACAGTACCAAGGGTCCCCCAAATCGAACACCCCGTATCGGAGGAGGGTAGACACCAGGGGTCCCTGACACAAGCCCTTATTGTCCATGGTTGGCTATGGTCGAGCTTTGTTCCGTTACAGTACCGTACAGTCATCAGTACAGTCAATCACCGGTTCACCGGTCTTTGAGACACCAAATGAAGTCCGTCCTCGCATTTTAAGACAACTTAGGCAGAAAGATGTGTGCAGGGTAGCGTCACCTAGTGAACATTGATTGCGTGTAACTTCACACGCTTTCCTGCGACTACCAATCGGGTCACGGTCAACTCCGGGGTATGTACTGTAGCAACACCCAACATATTATACCCTTACTCACTTACACCTGCCTTTACAATACCCTCATGGTTTGGCATAACCCTCTCATCTCTACTGAAGTCCGGTCCGAATCTGCGACCCACGTGAAACGCCGCTTGGGAATGTGATCCGGTTCACTCATCATGAGGCTCTTTGCCTTTCGTATACTTCTTGCGTTACCACTATTTCCCCCTCACGACAACAAAGCCGGTGAGAATATCCAAAAATGGCGTTAAGACAGCAGAAGGAGTTCACTGTTGAGGAGGTCGCAAAGGTACGGTTCGCCAATCGAGCTGAATTAGAAATACTTCCGACTTAGCCCGTGCCCAGCATAAAAGGAGGGCGATCTCGTATGCCCTCGAATTCTTGATAGGAAGCTCCAGTCTCGCTAATGAGTACCGCTGCAGTGGATCATCGTCGATGCGCGAGTGTACGATGTGTCCAAGTTCGCCAACTTACACCCTGGAGGTGCAGCCGTGCTGCTTGTAGACTCGATTGGTAACCTCTTATCCCCCCAAGGTGCCATGTGCTCACGTGATGAAAAAAATAGCTGGTAAGGATGCCACCCAGGCGTTCTTCGGCCTGCATCGGCTGGAGGTGCTCTATCGCCCACAGTACGCGCGTCTACAGATTGGCACCATCCGCGGCCAGAAGCCGCTCATCAAGCCGCTTGCCGCCGATGAACTCTCGCAAGTTCCGTACGCAGAGCCCACGTGGCTCACGCCGGGCTTTTCGAGCCCGTTTTACAATGACAGCCACCGGCGCTTCCAGAAGGCGATGCGTAAGGTTGTTAACGAGGTCATCCTCCCCGACGCGATCCGCTGCGAGGAGAACGGAAAGCGTGTATCGCAGGAAGTGATGGACAAGCTTGGGTGCGTCCGATGACCAGTCCCCTGTGGGTGTCCACGATGTGCTGATTCGGGCTGGCGATAGGGAGTTGAATGTCATCGCCATGCGCTTGGGCCCCGGAAAGCATCTGAAAGGCAGGACGCTCCTGGGCGGTGTTGTCACGCCTGAGAAGTATGACCACTTCCACGAAGTGAGCTATTTGCTGTCCACTTTCGCCCGTTCCCGCGTTTATGTCACATCCAGCTCATCATCAACGCTGAGCTCGGGCGGTGTGGCACACGCGGGTACATGGACGGCTTGTTTGCCGGGGGCGTGATCGGCCTACCGCCCTCCTCGCCTTTGGATCGCCAGAGTTACAAGCCAAGGTCGTCCCAGACGTCTTAGCAGGAAAGAAATTCCTTTGTCTAGCGATCAGCGAGGCATTCGCCGGAAGCGATGTTGGTGGCATGCAGACGTACGCGTACAAAGATGGTAACGAGTGGGTCATCTCAGGGACCAAAAAGTACGATTCTCATAACCAGATGACTAGTCTGCCGCTGATGTGTGCGCGAACAGATGGATCACGAACGGCACGTTCGCGGATTACTTCACAGTCGGCTGCAAGATCAAGGGCGGGTACACCGTCATTCTCGTGCCGCGCTGTGAGGGGCTTTCTACCACGCCGATCAAGACCTCGTACTCCGCTGCGGCGGGCACGGCGTTCGTGACATTCGACAAGGTCCGTGTGTCAGCTTCGAACACGCTTGGAAAGGAGGGCAAGGGTATGGCTGTCATCCTCAACAACTTCAACCACGAACGATGGGCGATTATTGGGATGAGCTTGAGCACGCAGCGCCTCATTGTGGAGGAGTGTCTCAAGTATGTCGCTTATTGTTCGCGTTGTAAACTCTTGTTCTTGACCGGCTGCGTTCTCGTGCAGGTGGTCGCAGCAGCGGCAAGCGTTCGGAAAACCGCTGAGCTCGCAGGCCGTCGTGCGTGCGAAATTGGCTCAAATGATCGCGCGCGTCGAGTCAGCACAGAACTGGCTAGAGAATGTCACACACCAGATGAACAATGTCCGTCCTCAATTATGCTTTTTATTCCCCTACTCGAGGCCTGAAACTTGGCACATTCGTAGATGTCCTATGCCGAACAATCTGATAAGATCGCTGGCACGATTGCTCTTCTCAAGCAGTAAGCATCTTTCTCAAAGCATTCTACTGCCTGGCGTGATGGGACCTTGTGCTAGGTATGTGACGAGCACGGCGCGTGCAACCGCAGAAGACGCTGCACAAATGTTCGGCGGTCGTTCTGTTACCCAGTCTGGAATGGGCAAGTTGATTGAGAATGTACGTTGGCCCACCCATCTACTTCGAGGTGTGTACTGAAGCTTGAGACTTGTAAACTCAGTACCATCGCACGTCGCCGTTCGACGCGATTCTTGGAGGCGCAGAAGATGTGATGGGCGACCTTGGTGTGCGGCAGGCTCTTAGGAAATTGCCGAAAAACGCTCGTTTATGAATCGGTGACGGTGATCTGGCAACAACTTCGGATACCGAGTGTTACCGTCCTGTATACTATACTATACAACATCTTACAGTACTTGGTGTGAATATCACCAGCGATCGAAGACAAGGCTCCCAAATCGAACGCCTTAACAGACACCCCTAGTAACACACGCTTCCTGGGTACCCACAATGATCTCCCCGAAAATGCGTTGAGCGCTCACTGCAACTCCCCATCAGTGGGGTCGTCCACCAACCCGTACTCTATAGCAGTGGCTAGGCGTGAACGGCGGATAGATCAGTGACAACCCGCAGGACCTTTTACAGAGAAGGGTGTACCTCGTTTCTTCGGCAGTATGGGCGACGCTGCGGCAGCAGCCACAAGCGCAATGAATATGACGTGTAGATAGTGCATACTATTATGCTGTTGCTGGGTTTAGACTCAGACAAGACGCTCAATGATATGGGGGCGGACTTGGAGGAGGATTATTGAGTAGACTCGGAGGGACTTAAATGCAAACCATTGCTGGTATTAGTGGAGCTATCATAAGAGTTATGAAGCAGAAGCATATGGTGTGATACGCTCATATCCGGTCCACCATCTTCGAAAACCGCTCAAACTCCCTAGATATTCACGACATGTGAGGTACTCATTGCCGCGGCGTGCGAAGCCAACCATTTACGGCCAACGTTCGGGCTGCGCACTGGCTGCACTTGGTCACAGTTTATCAGCTGCCCAATGTACCGATCAAGGGGATTTGCCAAGCCGGTTCCTGGCGCAGTTCCTGAGGCCTAACGGCCTGATCGCCGGGTGCGGTAGTGTACAGCTTGTTCAAGGTTTCTGTCGATGATATCGTAGATGATCGAGGTCGCAGTCGCTGCGATGTTCAGAATATCAAATATTGCGAATTCCTAGGTAGTTCGAACAAGCCATGAGGTAATCCAAATGTTTGTTGAATCATGTATGAATCTCTCACCTCATTTGAAACCACCGCAAAGCATGGTTTCTTCAATCAACGAGTTCCCGTAAATTCCCTCCACTCGAAGCTGCACATGCACGGTTCTCCCCTCTTCATCGAGAAAATGGAAGTAGCATGCATTTGGTCTATGTCTCCATAGTTCTTGCGGCCACTGCCTTATCGTTGACTATAATTGCATTGGAGAGGACCTGATGATCAGTACTATCAGTCGTGAACCTACGTTTTCAGGAATATCCGAGAATACCTATATCTTCGACATGAGAGAAAAGTAGCTCGCTACTTGGAATGTACATCCACCATCTTGAACGGCGCACTCCCACTGGCAGGATTTCAAGGCGCAAAGCGCATGCGGCATGCTAGGACTGCCCACGTCTCCTCAATTCACGAAGACAGT